>JARYHS010015820.1:0-74996 GCA_031002005.1 Vandiemenella viatica
AGGCCTCCGGATATGACAATATCTCCCATATCTAAATAAAAAACTGCCTCCAGCAGCCATTAGATTCCTGACAGAAATAATTAAAGCATATCTCAACCGGTACTACTTTCCCAAGACCTGGAAAGTGGCTAAGGTAGTCGCACTACCAAAAACCGGCAAAGACATCACCAAACCACAAAAGCTTAGGCCAATCTCCTTGCTTTTGATCCTGGCGAATGTATTTGAGCGTGTAATACTAAATCGACTAAATATATTCTTACACGAAAATAATATCATTACAGGACGACAATTTGGCTTCAGGAAAGAACACAGCACTGTGCACCAATGTGCCAGGCTAGTGGAGCACATCTGCAAGGAAAAGCAGACAGGAAATGACCTTTGAAGTTTTTCTCGACATAGAGAAATCTTTTTACCGAGTTTGACACCAGGGACTTATCTACAAGCTACACCTACACGGTATCCCAGTCTACATGATATTGTTAATAAATTCCTATCTAGCAGACAGAAAATTCTTCGATAAACACGAAATTGCCCAAAGGACGATTAGAAAAATACATTCCGGCGTACCGCAAGGGAGTGTCCTTGGGCCAGTATTATACAATGTTTACGTAAATGACATACCACACCATATCTTAAGCAATATTTCCTTATAAGCGGACTATACAACCATGTATGCCAGTGACAGCAATGTCAAGTACGCAATAAAGAAAAGACAACGTCATCTGGAAATCCTAAGACAGTGGTGTATCCTTTGGCGGATTAAAATAAATAAAAACAAATTTCAACCTATAGTATTCTCTAACCAAATTAACACATCCAAACTACAACTCAGAATCGATGACGTAGACAGGACTACGTAAAATATCTTTGTCTGCTACTAGACAAGCGGTTGACGTGGAAAAAACACATAGATGATGTTAAAAACAAAAGTCACTCCAAGCTTGCCGGCCTCTATCCACTCCTAAGAGGCGACGGCCTACACACGGATACAAAAATGCTCCTGTACCGTGCTGTAATCCAACCGACATTTTTATATGTTTCAGAAATATGGACCATGGCAGCCGATTTTCACATTAAAAAACTGCAGGCACTCGAAAACACGGCGCAACTTGCTATTTTGGATGCACCGTGTTACACACCTAAGAGGAATGTACACGAAATACTCAGCTGGCCACCCTTAACTGGCACATAAAAAGAAAATCAACAGCCGCCTATCAAAAATGTTCTCAATTCTCCCACCAACTGATCTCTGAAATTGTCAACGAAACAGCAGAAATGTATCCCTGAAAGAGACCAAAACTAACGTTGACTCGTGAATTTAATTTTTAAAGCCCCAAAAGATCTCCAAAAATCCTCCAACCCTCCAGTTAAAATTAGTGGTAGGCCCCTCACCAGTAATGGGTAGGCACCCAGTGTGATTATTACCTCCACTTGATTTTTAAGTAGGCCCTTCAATGTAATATACCCACCAATAGAATTAAGTAGGCACTCTTGGTAGTCAGGCTCCATGTAAATACCATATTAAGTTGTCCCCCACTAGTTTTAGATCACGACAAAAAAAATTTGTATTTAAATTCAATTCGTGACAATAACAAAAAGCCATTCTTAATATTTCTTAACTCAGATATGTGTAGTAGGAATGTCCTGGCACACTATAAACAGGATGGCCTACGCCCATACAGATGACGTCTGTCTGTGTTGCATCTAAAAACTCAAAATTTGTCCAATTTGCAGATGATACAAATATAGGAATTAAAAATGCTCCAGATTTTTGTACATAATATAATGCTAATGGCTTGTCTTTAAACTTTGATAAAACTCATATGCAATTTAGTACATCACACAGATTAACACCAGATATAGACATAAAATTTGCAGGCCAGTCCATTAAATAGGTATAGCTCGTGAAATTCCTAGATTTGCATATTGATCATGATTTAAATTGGAAGGTACATGTATCTGATTTACTAAAGCGATTGGGTGCAGCCACATTTGCAATTCGTACAATTTCAGCTTTAGGTGACCTCCATATGAGGCAGTTGGTTCATTTTGCTTATTTTCACTCCTTAATGTTATATGGAATAATATTCTGGGACAAAGTGTTCAGAGCCCAAAAGTGAGTAACAAGAATTATGTGTAGGGTTAGCAATAGAACTTCATGTAGAGAGCTGTTCAAAAAGTTAGGGATTTTAACATTGGTTGGTGAGTATACCTGGTATATACACATTAAGGTCCCTTTTAGTCTCAAATAATACTTTATTTGAAACAAATAGTAAAATACACAACTATGGCACTAGAAGTAAAAATAATCTTCACAAGGATCACAAGTCGCTGTCATTTGTTCAAAAGGGGATCCGATATTCAGGGATACATATCTTCAATAAGCTCCCAACACACATTAAATGTTTAGCAGATGATAAGAATAAATTCAGGAAAAAATTGAAAGAATTTTTAATTGACAACTCCTTTTACTCTGTCGAAGAATTTATTTATAAGGTATCTACAAAATAAAGTCAGTAATTTGTGTAAATGTAGTTGACATAATTAAAGTAGCATGTATGATATAACTGTACATTTTCTGGTGTACGTATTATTTTGTTATGCAATTGTTTTTCTGTAAATTGACAACCATAATAGGAACAAGTTACAAGTGTGATGCCTTTAAAGTGCAGCAAGTAATAAATGGCGAATCAATTAATTCTTTGGCAATCATCTCAATAATAAAAACTGGAATCATATTTATAGTTCACAAGGTATTAATAAAAGATACAACATTGTTAGTAACGTGTTCTTAAATTACTTTGAAAGTTGTTTCCTATGAAAAGGTGTCATGCTTCTCAAAAAGAGCCAAAGCCGCCGTTAACTGAGGGCAGTAGAACATCATGTATTCATAAAAGTAGGTTCCCTATTACCTCTAAGATTAGTCACAGTGCTAATATTAAAGCTCATTAATAGCAGTACAGCAAAATACTTAATAAGGTTATTAAAGAGTCAATATTCATGACTCCGTAAATAAAGATAACACAATATGGAATATCGCAAAAAGGGTCAGGAAAAATATAAGTAGATCAGTAAAAATAAATATATCAAGCAAATATCAGTAGAATCAAGTTTTCAATTGCTGATATATATATATATATATACATAATAAACATTTTTTACCTGGTGCCGGTAAGTTGACTACCTCTTGTTCACTGAGAGTGTATTTCATTAATACAGTTCCCAAAGGGAAAAAATTACACTATGACTGTGAATTTAGCTTGACCAGAAGGAATAAGAAAAGTTATTATTTCTCTTTAAACAAATGCTCAACTGGTTACGACAGAGACAGGATTACGATGGAAATTCCGTCAGGTAATTAAACTATGCTCCACAGAAATAAGTAATGCACTAAGTTATTGGTTTAAAGTATATTTAGTTATCTGATAGGCTTTAGTGTACTGTTGTTGAAATACTCCATAAAAATGGAATAAGTCAGTTATATCGAATTATCTTCCTAGTTTACTACCAACAGCCTTCGCCAACATTTTTGCTATAGCAAAGTACAACGAAGATTGCCAGATACCTTTCTATACAAATATTCTAGCTTTTCTAAAGGGCCATTCGACGGAACAAGCTATGTTTGCATTCACTGACAATATATTTATATATTAAATTGTTGCCTGTACGAATTTTTTTGTGACTTGTCTAAGAAATTTGTCTATGTTGATCATGAAAATTCAACACAAAAATTGCTGTAGGCATTCTTAATAAATGGCTTAGTTCTCACTTTTTGAATAGAAAACAGAATGTATCATTAGCACATCTTGTGCATCACAATTTTCTAGTTGAGAGTTCATCAGATGTGGTGTACCTCAGGATTCTATATCGGCGTTATTATTGTTTTTGATATATATGAAAGATCTACCCAGCATTGCAACTGAAAACTCAAAATTTATCCGTTTTGGAGATGAAACAAGCATATAAATTACAAATATTCCAGATTCCTCTGCTGACCATATCTGAAATTATATCTTTGAAGATAATAATTAGTTCACAGCTAATGGCTTGTCTTTAAACTATGATAAAGCTCAATATATGCATTACAGTAGATCACACAGATTAACACCACACATTGGCATAAAATTTCGAGGCCGTTCAAGAGGTAGCGTGTGTGAAATTTCTAGGTTTGTATATTGATCATATTTTAAACTGGAAAGTACATGCCTATAACTTACAGAAGCGATCGGGTTCAGCCACATTTTCAACTCGTGTAATTTCAGCTATAGGTGATCTCCGTATAATTAAATTAGTTTATTTTGCATATTTTCACTCCTTAGTGACATATGGAATAATATTCTGGGGAAATTTTCTCGTAAAGACAAAGAGAGTAGTCAACTGCGGATTGTGGTGCATGTCGACATCAATGATGCTTGTCGCCTTGTGTCGGAGGTTATCCTTTTTCTTCCGTCGGCTTGCTGGAAGAGTGAACTCTGTGGCCAGTTGCTGCTAGATTTTGCAGAGCGAACTGTCTTCTGCATTTTGGATAGAACAGATTGTGGACGTCTTATTCAGAGCTGTGTTGACTGTTGAATCGGCGACTACAGCTTATCTGTGATAATCTTGATTGCATATTCCTCCATCTGTACCAGAGAGTTGAGTTATGTAAGGCTCCGTTGAATAGATCACTGGAGTACTATACACGTGAATCGACAACGTTGCTGGCAGGTACCGCGTGGAGCGTATTGGGAAATTTCTTAGGCTGAGGCAGGAAGAGCCAGAACTTTAAACAAAGTTACGGACAACCGCATAATAGAATTAGCTTAAGAGAATTTCGATATCTATAAGCTCCCTTTGTTAACCATAGAAAAGTTTTCAACAAACAACTTAAACTAGGAAGCGTTATATGTAGCACAGAAGGAGATGTAATACGTGCTGAGAGCTGATTGAGACCGGATTTTAGTTCCCAAGAAATTTTTAATAACTGCAAGAACGTTTTCTGTAAGAATAGATTGCATTCCTAAAGATGTGGTGTATTTATAGTGGTTAGTAAATATGTTACATGTAGCGAAATAGACGTCAATACCATCTGAGAAATCATATGGGTTAAACTCAACGCAGCCAGAACAAAATTTTTAATAGGCTCACTGTATTGTTAACTAGATACAGACGTAACTGTTGCCAAGGCATTAAGAAGTAGTGTATGTGATATGTCAGTTTCGTATCGTGTAATACGAAAAGTGCTAGGAAGTGACTTGCCTTATATCGACTGCAATAATTACGTTCATGTTACTGACATGGAGGAAGCTTCCTGATAGCAGCGATAAAATAGTCTGTGAAATCTTCTCCCATTATCATCTTGAGAATTTCATTTCTGGACAAATGCTATAGATATTCTCATTACAAATAATCATGAATTATTAACAGACATTTCAATGACAACAGGATAAGAGATCACAAAACGATAATTGCTACAGTAAATTAATAATTGGACGCGAAAGAAAAAACAAAAAATTGCTTGCAGATTCAAAAATGCCTCAAAGGAGTGTATTAGGACTTATCTATGGAATATATATCATACCTTCTAGGTAACAAGGAGCACCGTTGAAGAGATGTGGCATTGATTTATACGAATAATGAAGGAAGGTATGGACTTAAATATCTCGAAATGGACAATCGTGGAAAGGAATAGTTTTACATGGTATGCACATGAAGTTAAGAGATTGCCCTAAAAGCAAAGAAGGATACACGCATGCTCAAGATGGAGAGGTATATTCGTGATTTAGAAAATTTAGACGATAAAAACTGAGCGTGGTGGTTGAGCGGTAACACTCTGGTCTTGAAATCTTTAGCATAGCTGCGTGTCAGCAACGGTAAAAATGTTTTATATTAGCATAAAACCACAAAACGCCACCAGTTGCTTAAAAGTTTTTATTCATTAAAACTTGACTGCAGTTTCGACAAAACATGTTTGTCTTCTTCAGAAGTGCGACACGTTAAAATACATAGGCGGAAGCATTGTCACAAATCAGTCATTTCGTTCGAAGTTGCACATCGTCAAGTTGGCGGAAGTCGCCCGCCTCGTACAGATGCAGTCCGGTAGACGGAAGGAAGAACCATGACGATGTGCAACTTCGCACGAAATGACTGATTTGTGACAATGCTTCCGCCTATGTATTTTAACGTGTCGCACTTCTGAAGAAGACAAACATGTTTTGTCGAAACTGCAGTCAAGTTTTAATGAATAAAAACTTTTAAGCAACTGGTGGCGTTTTGTGGTTTTATGCTAATATAAAACTCTGGTCTTGCATTCGGGAGTACGCAGGTTCGAATCCCCGTCCGGCCCTCCTGATTTTGGTTTTCTATAGTTCCCCAAATCAATCCTGGCGGATGAGTGAATGGTTCATTCAAAAGACCATGGCCAAATTTCTTCCAGAACCCCGTCCAAATTCTCTTCCCATCCTAACTATCTCGACCTCAAAGAAGCGTCAAGCCATAAGCAATAAAAAAAGACAAGGTAAATGGATGAGTTTAAAATACAATGCATGCGGCCTTTGATGATTCCCATTGCAATTAACTTTCTAAGAGCCCCACCGAAAATTCAATGAAATTTTGGTCTAACTTAAAAAAAAAATCAGTTGTACTGATAATAATATACCAGTACCTACTAACAAAAGCCGGAAGCAAAGTTAACAACAGCCACTACAATGTTTACCGTATTTAATACCGAACTTAAAATTTCACTCACCGAAGTGCGATGTAATACTTCGACCACCAACCTATTTAGGTCGCCAGAAATGAATCCAGTCGAACATATTTGGGACATGATCGAAAGGTCAGTTCATGCACAACTTACACCGCCAACACTTCAGCTGTTATGGTCATCTATAGGGGAAGCATGGCTAAAAATATTTCGAGGGGCATCCTACGATTTGTTGAGTCACATTGGCACATAGGGTAGCTGCATTTCAATCGGTAAAAGGGGGAATCCCATGAATTTAGGTACTATAGTGTATTTTATAATCTTAATTAACCGTGCAAACTCTACTTATCATCTCTCTCGCCAAACTATTTCAAACATGAACCTTCCAGTTGCATCATTTCTAACATACTGCTGCTTTGTTTTCGATACAATACGAAATTGACTATCGTTACACCTCTCCAATTAACCCAGAAATAATGACAATACTTATTAAAATTATAGTAACTAACTAAATAATGCCAAGCCTTCTAAGCTTTACCCAACAATATTACAATTAACAAAGATCTACAGCTTATTACTGGCAAGTCGTCCTATTACACAATTTACTGACAATAACAAAATCTCATTTGCATGCTGTCCCAGGTGGTGCAATCAGGAGAATTAATTTTTCTAGGTATGACTCACACTTGAAAATCACATGAAAATGTAGATTAATACAATAAATAGCAGAAATATTTAGTGGGGACACCATCATCCATTACTCCATCTCTGTTATTACTGGTGTCCGCGCTTTGCACTTTTAAACAAAAGTAAATTTAAACGAAAATTTTTCATCAAAACATTTCAAAATTACAGGGCAATTTGATTAATCTGTCATATTAGAATCTGATTACAGGCACTAGTAGTTACAAGAAAATTTTATTCAGCCACATGTCTGTCAGAAGGTTTTTCGGTCTAGGCTGTTTGGGCGGTGGGTGGTGTTCGGAAAGTTAACTAACTGACCTGAGCGTGCAAAACGCAAGGACGAAAATAACTTTCGGATTCTGTGTCACTGCCAAGTAACACAAAACGATGAAACACGAGGCATACATAGAATGAACGGTTACAGTATGGTACAGTAGGCAACTGAAAGGAAAACGCGATTTCACGAACAGAAATGACACTTCTATACGGAAACAATAAGCTACATTGAAGTCACTACGACGCATAATGATCACCTGGACATTACAAAAAGGAAGAACATATAGGTGTGTGTCACCACGGACAGCGACGCATGCTCTAGAACGTGTTTCCAAGCTGGCCGTAAGGTTTGAAGTGTCTCCTGTGAAAGGAGAGCAATTTATTGATCTCATTGTGACAATTTAATTCCTAGTATTAATTTGAACATAATTATTCATTTTTAAAGTCAGTTGAGCGCCAGAGGTTCCTTTTGGAGTGTTCCCTATTATGAGAGAAACGACATCCAGATCTCAAAGTCATGATAAATTAATTTATGGTGAATATGAATTATTTAATAATCAGAAATCTTAACCAGATCAAGTGACATATTTCTTGACTGGATAGGACATATTGAAAAACAAGGTTAACAATCTGATTTTAGTGTTGAATAATGAACTTAAATATCTTATTTTATGGAAACAAACAACGATCAATTTTCTTTAATAAATCAAATTACAGTGATCATAAATTTCACGGGAGAGCAAGAGTCACAATCTCAGGGCAGTCACTATGGTAGAAAACGATGATCCAAAAGTTTCTGCTTCTGTAATCATGGTTACCATGGAGCTGGAGTAGGGGCGGCTGGAGTTGCTTCGAAGCAGGCCGAACGAAAAAATGCCTTCTTCACCCTTCGTAATGTCACACTTAAACTCCGTTGCACTCGTCTTTAGATTACTTTTTCCAATATCAGGACTTCGTGTTCGCTGGTTGGCTCCCAATCATGCAACACAAAAGGGTTTTTTTTTTTTTTTTACTTTTGGCTTTACGCCTCGTTGATGTCGAGGTCATTTGAGGCGGGATGGAACCGGGGACAAGGAACGGGAAGGAAGTCGGCCATTCGCCTGGAGTGATTTGGGGAAGCCATGTAACACCCAAATCTGGATGCCCGGTCTGGGGATTCGAACCGGCGTCCTTGCGAATGCGAGGCCAGAGCGTTAACCACTCACCCACCACGCTCGGTAAGACACAAGTTAATAAGAATATTAACAACTGCCCAGGTTAGTACTTCTTCGCCTGGCTCCGCCCTACATGTATTTCTTGGGATTTTATTATTATTATTATTATTTTAATGAGGACCATACTTAGGAATTGTTGAGGTACAGTTCTCAGTTTTGTCGCCTGCGACCCAATTATTTAGTGGTAAATTAATTTCTGTGTGCGAACTACTGTTGCCTTATCTGCCTCTGCGGCCAGTCGACACTGGGGAACAGCTTCACTCTGGTTGCAAAAAATTATGACACGCACTTGGCGTTCAATCTGTTCCTTAGGGACACGACAACTTGGTATCAAGTTCTTGAGGTAGGACGTTCCATTCTTCCAATAGCGTGGTTGAAAACTGCTCGAGGACCAATGTCCCAATTCATCGCTAGGGAAACTGTGCGTTCCATGCCAGAAACGAGGAAAATCTTGCAGAAAGAAAGGTCAATATTACCCAACATACCAGTTATACAACGGCTTATAAACAAAATCGACACTGGCCTGTAAGCCCCCTATACTAGGAATGGAATCAATTTGAGAAGAACAATTAATTGATATCAATTTGGCAACGATCTACAAAAAAGGTAAAAGCGTCAAGAAAAAAAGAAGGAAAATCCGTTATATACAAGAGGGAGGAATGCCATATGAGCACAAAATACAATACAAAACTGATGCAGAGAGCGTGTGTTAATATGAGCACACAGACCGGTGATTCACTTACGCAAATAAGAGAGGATTCTTCAAATACCACTGAAATATTTTGGATAACTTGATTGAAACTGTACCTTCTCGGTGGTTCTGAGAACGGTGAAGACCCATCTAACTCACAAGTAACATCAAATACTGAAAACATTACGCATGCACAAGCAAACGTGGAATCTAGGAAACTAAAGATTATATCACCGAGCGTGGTGGGTGAGCGGTTAACGTTCTGGCCTCGCATTCGGAAGGACGCCGGTTCGAATCCCCGTCCGGGCATCCATATTTGGGTTTTCCATGGTTTCCCCAAATCATTCCAAGCGAATGCTGGGATGCTTCCTTCAAAAGACCGTGGCCGACTTCCTTTTCGTTCCTTGTACCCAGTCCCATCCCGCCTCAAATGACCTCGACTTTGACGAGACGTAAAGCCATAAGAAAAAAAATCAAGACTATATCAAGACTATAACGCGAATTTTGAAACTAACATGCGACTTAAAAGACTTGAGGAGGTTCAAACGCTGACACTGGCTCATCGGCACATAATATGATGATTACATCCAGCTGGTAATTATTTCAAGTTCCTGCATCTTGAGGTAACCGAAATGATTCAACTAAAAGCACAGAACTTGCCAAAAGTTATGCCCAGCTTATCACTTTGGTAAAGCAAGTTTTGAGAGGAGGGTGGAAATCTAGGTATCTTGTACAAACATCCTGTATATATTCATGGCAGGAATATACGAGTCACGATATTACCGAGGTCTTAGTGTTATGTCTACACGAAGCATCCCTGAATAACTATCTAAGATAAGAATTGCCCAACTCACTATCGTCCTTGAAGTAAGGAAACTGTCGAAAGAGCTAGGCTTCGATATTATCTGCTTCCAGGAACCATATTCAGCTTGGATCAATTCCCTATATGCCGGTAATGTGGCAGATAATCGCAACTGGACCAAGATCAATGTCACTTACAATAATATTCAATAAACAGATTGCAGTGACTAAGCTAGTGCAGTTTTGAGATGAATACGCCAAAGGTGGGAAGATTAGCTCACACTGGGGTGATTTCGTTGTATTTAAGTATTTTCAGTATCAATATGAAATCGAATCATATCTAAATAAAGTAAGGGAAATGTATTTAGTTCTCAGGACAACCGCTGACAATAACGGCTGACGTAAACGCAAAATCAATTCTGTGGCACAGTCGTCGAATAGATACTTGGGTTCAACGTTTAGTAGATCTTACTGATGAATTGCACGTGGCGTTCAGGAATCCGCACACCTACAACACTACACCTGGAACTTACACCAACATCGACGTAACTTTAACAAATAACGCTGCTGAGAACCTGCTGCTAGACTGGCGACTGATGGACAACCTGGCAACAAGTGACCACAGCATTATACAATTCGATATTGCCAGAGAACGGAGTACAGCTAATTCAGAAACAAACACCATAAGAATCAATGCAATATACATCGCAGTGCATGAAAGAGGTTTTCTTGGCTCCACAGAATTCAATACGAGATGCTGTTTCTCTTAAGACTATTGGCGGTGCAACAGATAGATCTTGGATCGCAGAAATATAAACACTGAGAGCAAAAGTTAGAAAAGCCTACCAAAGGAGTCGAGTAGCTGCAGAAAAGGAGTTTATTCTTATTAGATACAGGCAAATGAGAGTAAAATATAAGCAAAAAATTCTAACTACCAAGAAAATAGATGGGAGGCGTTTGTAAAAGAAAATCTGATGTTTATTTCACGGGGAATTCCATATAAATTAGCCACTGGTAAAATACGACTCCAACCACGTTGTCCTCAAGAAAAGATGGATCAATTACAACTAACTGGAAAGAATCAACGGAAGAGTTGTTGTACAGCATACTGCCATACAATAGGCCAGAGGAAAACACTAGTCAATAAGATGAGCTCTACCGCAAAATATGGCAACCCTATGTGAGTTACGTCATGGACAGCAACATTTCAGTGGATGAGTAAGTAACAGAAATCAATTCTATGAGAGTGGGAAAGGCAACAGGACTAGGTGGAATCCCGGTTGAGGTGGTTCTTGGATTTAGTCCCAATTCGGTGCAGACTATTTAATGAATGTTTTAGGGATGGAATAATATCAAACGTCTGGAAGCGTGGTGAAGTATAATACTCATAAAAGAAGACACCTCATATCGAAATAATTCCGGCGCATCTTTCTATTAAATGTGATGAGGAAGATGCAGAATAAAAAATCCTGTGTTGAAGGCTCCGAGACTTTTGAACACCCAGACGATAGATAACGGTTTCAGGACAAGTACTTCGACTGAGGATGAAATAAACCGAGCCATCGAAATACTCGAAGTATCAGAGAACAAATATGTATCGGAAATCCTGGTTGACATCTCGGTGGCTTCAACAACCTGAGGTGGCCAGCATTGTTTTCAAGACTCCGCCAAGTGCACTGTGGTTGCACTATCGTCTGAGAGAATAAAGACTACTCAAGCAAGGAACAGTTACTATAAAATGCCCTAACATCATCACAAGAGAAATAAATAAAGATTGCACCCAGCGATCTGTCTGTGACCCTTTTTGGGGTTTTGCATTAGAAACAAAACTGTAAAATCTTCAACGAATACCTGAATTGCTAGGATTGGTTGCCTTCACAGACGATCTTCTTCCACTAGTTGAAGGGAAGTCAATAGCGTAAATGGAAATGAATAGTGTAAAGTGAGAAATAATTCTTGTGAAGTATTGTAATGAAGTAAAACTGCGACTCGCACTTAATAAGACAAATTAGATGGTATTTGGGAAGAAAAAGACACTAAAAATAAATCCTATCATGCAGATAGATATTGTGAAAGTTTGCAGAACGCCAGTAGGTAGATATTTGGGCCTGCTGCTGGATGAAAGCCTTAAATGACGTGCCAACTTAGAAGAGGTCTGCGGAAAATCTCTACGGGCAACCGATAAAATCATAAATATAGGTCAGATACAGTTCTAAATCCTAGCCTAGGCAATGAAGGCATACCACAAAGTTATACTTGCATCCTTCGTCGGCTACGCAGCGACTGTTTGGACCAAGCACCTCAGAAAGGTTAAGACGAGCGAGAAAATCCACAGGCTACTTCGAACAATACTAATTAAGCTTACCAGCGCATATAGAACATCAACAGTAACAGTCTCTAACAGTAGCAGCAGGTATATTGTGGAATGTATTGATTAAGGAATGGTGAAACGAGTGGGATACTTGCGAAATGTATCGTAGAACTTACTCCATGTCCACATCCACAACTAAAGAATTAGCATGGAATTGTTTTAACCTTCTGTAGGGCTGATAGAATACATAACCGACCATGGACCGTACAGAAACTATTTGCATAAATGTGTACTTTTAACAATCAGCAGATTCGAGTGTGGAAAGCAAACCAGAGCACGCGGTGTGGGAATGCCGAACAATAGTCGAAATGAGGGCTACACAACAACAGCAGCTACAAGGTGTAACGATATTCGATATACTGCGTTAAGAGAGACAATGGAACTTGATAAATGAAAAAACGGAAACAGACTCTTTTTGACATCCTTGGATAGAGACCTGACCCCAAGACATCAAACAAACAGTCACAGATACAAAAGTGAAATTTATGGGTGAAATATCAGACCTCTTCGAAATTAAGACCAGCGTTCCACAAGAATATGGACTGTCGCCACTCCTCTTCAATCTCGTCTTGAATAAAGTCATTACAGAATGCAAGAAAGAACTAAAAAATAAAACCACTGGAAGCCGTCTCAGCTGGGATTGACAAAGGATTATATCAAGATCATTTGCTTAGCTTTCGCAGGTGACCTAGCGATACAAGCGGACAGTGAAATCATTTGGACCAAGCAGATAGAAGTTCTCAAGGAATTCGATGAAACGATTGCTTACAAATTTCATTCGAGAAAACTTAGTTCATGTGCACTGGATTCAACATTCAGAAATTAAACCCGAGATATGGGAAAGTCAAACGGGTTCCAAACTTCAGGGATGTAGGTGAGTTTCTGGAGCCAATAGGTACAGAAAAAGAAGGACAAAGAGTTCAACTACAGAAACTCAAGAGAGAATTCGATAGAACACACGGAATATATAATAAAAATGCATGTAATTGCTTACAAAGATCCAACACTACAACACAGTGATCATACACGAAGCTCTGTTTGCAAGTGAAACTCTGATACTCAACAGAAAACATTCTCAATGAAGAACGAAAGATTATACGTAAAATTCTTGGCCCAATGAAAACAGAAGACGAGAACAGACTGAAATCCCGAAAGGCATCCGAGAAAATGGCTAACCTTGCAGCAGACATGAGAAAACGAAGATTAAAATTGTATGGACACGTTCAAAGAATCCCAACAACAAAACATACTCACAAGATCATGACATACGCTGGAAATCTGAAGAGTATACTGTGGATCCAACAAGCCAGAAATGAGCTAAAGAGGGCACAAATAAGCATTTCGGAAGTTTTAGACAGGAACTTATTCATTCAAAAATTCTGAGATGGGTTGTGCAGCCAGATAATGAAGGTCCAACAAGACCAGGAACCAAGGGGACTGAAGAAAGGAAGAGGGCTAATGGAGAAAAAATGAGAGCTATATGGTAGATTAAAAAGGCGAATCATAAAAGTACTACGTTAACCAACTAGGTCGATACTCATATAATAATAATAAAATGCAAAAATAGTGTTTCGAAATGAAAAGCAAAATACCTGGAACGGAAAAAAGCTGAATGTGGAAGCCATAGAAGACATCCACTACGACCGGCAGTAATCACCTCGTGGTTTCACAGAGGACTATTCCTTCTGTGTAACTGTTGGGGTCCATCATGTATTCCAGGATAGTAACTTCCTGAAGCAATGGGGTCTCCTCTGCAATCGATTCCGGGAGAGAGAGTTTAGGCAGGGGTTGCAAGTCCAAGCTGTAAAAGCTGAGAGAATACATATCGTTCGACTGACCACCTGGATGTTTGAAGACATCTAACGAGGGTTCGAAACGTAAGTGAAACAGTCAAAGTATTTAGCTATTGTGTATTGAAGGTAGTTGTTAATAAGTAGGATTAGTAAGAATTTTTCACATAAATGTAATTATCCTTGTAGTTTTGATATATTAGGTTTAGATGTTCAACCTTTTCTGATTCTGAAACTTGTTTTCTGATTTATTTACTATTGCTTTTGTTGGTGCTTTATGCAGTTAATTATCATTATTTTCTCTCCAATATTGCCTTTAGTGAGGAGGCCTATATCAATACTGTATTGAATAAATAAAATGAATATGAATGACTTAGCAGCCCAGATCAGCCTATAGATACTAGTTCAAAATGTAAATGGAATATAAAATAATAAAATATTACTCCTTGCTAATAACTCGTCATCGGTCTCCTAAGTTCTACGTCGATCAGTAAATTTTCTTTAATATAATTTATTACTGATACTGCTTGATATCCCTTCTCTTTACATTAACAGTTCATTAAAATCATCCCTTTTCTATCCTTTATGAAACATGTCTCTTACGGTATTTATCGCAACTAAACAGTTGATGAAAAGAGTCTGAACTCGAATGTTGTAATGTAGAAATCGTTTTATTTGTGACCAAGTTTTTTTTTATTAGCATTCTTTACTTTTAAATCACATGTTTCTTCTTCGAAATAATTTCAATTTTGTTTTTGTACTGCTAGGCAATAACTAATTCTTGGAGTAAGAAATATGCAATTAAACATTACAGTATATTGGATGAAAGTATTTTTTATTGGAATTTTTAAACTGTATTGTTGTAATGATTTCTTACATATATGTTTATAATGCTCCCGACAAGCTAGACTTTTAATCGATCACTCACCCATAACAATCTCGAAATTTGATGTGTCAATATTTTTATTGTACTTACATCTTTGTGGATAAACTCTTTGGACAAATAAACAATTGAAATATGGGTAGAGATTGTATGTGTGGGGTGTATTGTACTGGAAATGTTACCACTTGATGTGTGAAAGAAACTTGGTGCCTATCATGATGGCATGTTGCACATAAAATTAGTGTTATTTGTGTTTTCGGAGTAGAAGACTGAATCACATGATACTGCGGGCCTAGTTCAACTTCAGTAGGCGGTAATAGCTTTTGGCTAGGGTAAGTATGCAATGTTGAAATCAGATCAATTATTGGAGAAGAGTTCTTACTGTTCTGTTGATTTCTGGGAATTTTTTCATCGTCGTTATAGTTAATCTTATAATTAATACGCTAAAATCGTATAGCAAATGGCTAGGTTCTAGGTAAAAAAGATAAGAAAATTTTGCATTTGGGAAATCAGTTGAATTTGTGGTAATAGATTCTCAGTGGTAACTGTTTTTTTGTTGATAAACCTTTTTGAAATGCGAAGAGAGAACAGAGAGGAGGTAACAGTAAAAGGGGAAATAAGGGGAGAGAGGTGCTACTGTAGTGCAGTGGTTTGCATTTACTTTTTCCTGTGTACCACCTCTAGAAAGATGTCATGTACCCCTTATAGTTGACTGTGCCTCTAACTTCATCCCAGTACAGTGCTTCACACAACCACAGGAGTACACTACTGTGATTCACACAAACACTTCAATTGACTATCTTAAAATATATTATGGCAATAGTAAATTTTTTTTCAGCTATCTTAGTGATAACCTTAGCCAAGAGCCCTTGAAGCAACCTGTACCACTAACTGGGAACCACTGCTGTAGTGTATGATACTGCTGGAACTACTGGCACTCATAGCAATGTCATAAATATTGTACACTTCACTGTAATATACTGAAAAATACAATTTTTCATATTGAATCTGTTACATTGTATATATTGCTCATGTTAACTGGAGATCATGATTCCGCTACAACTACTTTCCATCGTGATGGACCTAAGCCGTAATATTGCAGTAGTAAGTGTCAGTGCAGGTTGTTTTCAAGCAGTAATTGGGTTGTAATATGTGTTAGAACAGCGTGACACTAGTAGAACTACTTCCTGAAATAGTTCTAGCAGTGTCATGCTAATTCAGAAAATACAGGGTACGGCAATAAAACCTCCCTCATTTTAATGTGTTGTCACATAAAAACTAAATATGATAGAGAATAATTACTTTTATTTATTAAAAATACATACTTTGCCATTTTTAATTATTTGGTTTTAAAAATTATATCTGCCTTCCATTGTTGAAACATTGACAAAGTCTATCCAGAAAGTTCTCCATACATTTTTGCGTCATTTCTCTTGGAATGGCTGCCAATTCTTGGGTAATGGCCTCTTTAAGTGCTTGCAGTGTTGTGGTACGATGTTTGTACACTATAGGCTTTAAGTGTCCCCAAGGATTGGTGAATGTTGCGTAGACACACTCGCACGCGCCAAATTTTCCGGCATTGTTGCAGTCCGAGAATGGCCTGTAGGTTTTTTTTTAGTGCTGAACCTGTCTTTCTAAAGTTTGACACCCACAGTTGAATAGTTTTTCTATCCGGGACACGATCATGTAGGCCAAATTCGAATCGTCTCCGAAAATCTGAGAACAACTGTTACGAATAAATTCGTCCACAACAAACGCACGATGCTCACCAAGCCATGACATGGCACACACTGAAAATGGCAGGTACACCTCTTTAAAACAAAACACATTCCACATCAGTATCATCACTACAACCCGCACACCGGCTACGTGAAATGTGGGAGGTTTTATTGCCGGACCCTGTAGTTCTAGTTCTGTCATTGCTGGTTCAAGGTGTATTACATCCTTATTACTGTTTGACAATAATACCTATGTCTTGTGATTGATTACCACAGTATTATCATGTAATTACATTGTTTGGCGGAAAGATGTTGTTGTGATATCACACAATCTCTACCTAAAGCCTACTTTTTCTGATAGGCTATATTGCAGTTTTCTGTACGATATTGCTTGTTCAATTGAATACTACAATACTGTTCACAGTAGAAGACTATAGAAATATACTTGACAGGTACATTAGAATATGGGGTCTACTGGAAATCGCGATTCTGCTACAACAACATAGATGTTGTCATGATACTGCTGTAGTCAGTAGCAAAAGGTATTATTTTCAAGCAGTAATTCCATTGTAATATAGCCATAGTCATTATTTTCAATCAGAAATTAGGTTGTAATACACTCTAGACCAGCATGGAAGGTATTTCTAGTGATGCCTTATGTTTTGACTACTGCAATATTGTGACACTAATTTCTTGCAGATTCTCCAGTCCTCCAGAATATGAATATACAATCAGCATTGCCACATTAAAATAACCGCTAATAATCTCTAATAGTTTCAATACAGGGTGTTTCAAAAAGGACTTTACAACTTTGAAAATTCATATAAATTTTTTGAAACAAGGTACATAGCTGGTTTTGGTGTTGTTTTAAAGAAAAACACTTCAAGTTTTGACTTGCGTAGTCCGCTAGTGCCTAATCGTGCCGCACAAGCGCTAGCGGCAGTTACGTTAAAGATGGCTGCCTTCACTGGACCCGAGCGTGCTAGCTGTGTGTTTTGGTTTGAAGAATCGAAGTCTGCGACAACAGTTCAGCATAATTTTCATACCAAGTACGCTAAAGATCCTCCTAGTAGGCCTACAATTTATGAGTGGCATAGATGTTTTGTAGAAACAGGGTGCTCAGTGAAACATAAAAAATCCTCAGGTCGTCCAAGCACATCTGATGAGGTCGTTGAGCAAGTGAGAAAAGGTTTTGTCAACACCCCTATGAAATCGACCCGGCGTGCATCTCGTGAGCTGCAAGTCCCACATACGACGGTTTGGTGTGTGTTGAGAAAACGTTAGCATTTGAAACTATACCAACATTCTCTTTTACAAGCAATTAAAGACACTGATAAGATTGCATGTAGGAACTTCTGTGTGGATATGTTAAATCGAGTGTATGATGATGAACATTTCTTGTACAACATAATCTTTTCTGACGAGTCAACTTTTCAGTTAAGTGGCAAGGTTAACACACATAACTGTAGGATTTGGGGCAGTGAAAATCCACATGAAACATTGCAACATGTTTGTGATAGCTCTAAAGTGAACGTTTTTTGTGCGTTGAGCAAGAGGAAAATGTATGGCCCCTTTTTTTTCCAAGAGAGAACCATCAACGTGATAGTGTACCTTGATATGTTGCAACAATTTTTGATACCACAGATCGATGAGGATGACCGAGAACGAAATGTTTTCTTTATGCAAGATGGCGCACCACCACACTATCTGACTGATGGCCGGGATTTTCTCAATGACGGCTTTCCAATGGTCAATGGATTGGCCGTGATGCGCCAATTGCATGGTCCCCCCGTTCCCCAGACCTGACACCGCTAGATTTTTTTCTTCTGGGGTTTCATAAAAGATATGGTGTACGTACCTCCTTTGCCGGCCACTCTACCTGAACATAGAGCAAGAATTTACGCTGCTGCTGAGCAAGTTACACCTGAAATGCTAGTGCGAGTCTGGGACTACGGATGGGATGTCTGCAGAATAACCAACAGAAACCCCATAGAACATCTTTAGTTTAAGGTAAAAAAAAAAAAAAAAACTTGAAGTGCTTTCCTTTAAACAACACCAAAACCAGCTCTGTACCTTGTTTGATAAAATTTATATGAATTTTCAAAGTTGTAAAGTCCTTTTTGAAACACCCTGTATATGTGAAGTGAGCAAACATGCATACATACAATTAATATTTGATGTATTGCTGATCCATCAAAAACCCAAAATCTAAGGATGATAGTAGTCCTACGGGTATCGTACATTTCAGTTGGAATGGAAGAGTTTGTCTCAGTTCCAAAACCAAGAATGACCTACCTGAGGTAGGTGAGGAGGAACAATTATCAGACAGTTTCTATAGTTACAGGTAGTCCAGATGCATAATCAAATAGAAGAAAGGTAGCAGTGAAAGGAGATTTGTGGGTAGCATTTGCAGGCTGAGTCAGATAAATGGTAGCAGATTGTGTGAGATTATTTAAGCAAACTGCTAGGCCTATCCCAGCCATAGAAAACATTACACAGCAAATATCAACAAAATAAGGTAATGTGGTGATAGTATGTGGAGCAGGAAACAGCCATGCTAAGGTTGAGAGTTACTTGTAAATTATTGTTCCATCTACCATGTGAGTTTTGTGTAGTTTTTTTGCGATCCTTGTTCAGATCAGGATAAACATAGTGTGAGGCATGTTAACATGGAACTGGATGCAATGCTGCCAACAGCATCAAAATATGATGTAGATTGGTACAGTTGGCAGATGGGTTTTTATGAGGAATGGCCTACACCTGAATATAATGGGCAGGGATCGGTTATCATATGAAATAACAGGACATTTTGTTGGAAGCAACATTACTTGTGGCTTATTATGTGTTATTACTAGTGTCCAAATAGTACCGTTTTAGGTTAAAATCAAAATGTAGGTTGCCAGAAATTAACCTTACTGGAAGTTGTGCGTTAAAACCCTCCAGAAATGTAAGTGATTTTTTTTAAGACTAGTATCTGGTTGCAGGCATTTGGCGTTAAAAGAAATGACTGTGGCACAAATATTTTGTTCAGGATGATGTCAGGGCAAACAGGTGGTTAAAATAAATTAAATGTATCAGACTATTAGAGGTTTAAACAATTAACCAGAGTAGGAAAGAGGGAATTGGATAAGATTGAAGTTATGTGTAAACCAAGTATAAGTTTATTATTTTTTAAGTGAGGGGATGAAATGATTAAAGTTTGTTAAATTGTTTTAAATACACAAACAGAAAATTGTTATGAAGCTTGAGTCTCGGTTAAAGGAAGAAATGTTAGATAATGTGGTTTTACCCAAGGGTTATATAGTGTGTCACCGACCTGTAGTATAACAATATTTTAAATAAATTGCAATGGAGCGCATGCTCCGGTGGCAATTTCCTTATCACCTATCTTCCCCCTTCATTGCACCCACCTACATTTGCCCTCGGCAAATTTTAACTTTAAATTCTTTCAACGTTTTTGGTAAATTATTCATCATTTCTCTTGGTAGCTTATTCCAATCCCTGATCCCCTTACAGAAAAAAGAGAATTTTCCTACACCTTTGTGCCTGAAACCGAGTGCCAGCTTGTGGTCATGGTCATCTTTTCCCTTCCACACATTATTTTTAATTCAATATCTTTACATGCCTCATCACCAATATAGGACTTGTACACTCCCATGACCAGATCTTTACGATATCTGTAACTGTATGCATTCTGTGGTAATACCCAGAAACAAATCTAGCAGCCTTTTTTTGCACCCTCTCCAACTCTTGTATTTGATACTCAAAATGTGGGTCCCATACTACACTACCATATTCAAGCAATGGTCTGACCAAAGTTTTGTAACCCAATTCCTTTATGTCTCTCGTACATCCCCTCATCTTGTACCAGAGAAAAAGTTTGTAACGGTCAAAGATATTAATAATCACTGTGCTTACAGTAAATTATATATTGCTCATGCTCGATACATTTGAGTCACATATTCCCTTAGTTTTAATGTTTTAACTTTCTGATGACAGATTAGACAAAAATATGAAATTAAGAAACGAAACATGATCCTGAGAAAGGTAGTGTGATATGTTTGTCAGTTTTCCTGAAAAGAGTGAACATCTCAACCACATTGTGATCCGTGGATCATAATTACCGATCTAAAAATGTATATAAATATATTCCTCCATCCTTCGGTACAGAGTCTCGGTTAAAGGAAGAAATGCTAGATAATGTGGTTTTATCCAAGGATTATACAGTGTGTCACCGAGCTGTAGTATTTGGAGCAAGCATAGTAATGCATGTTAATAATGATTATCACATGTAAGAATTGAGTCTTTCCTGGCATACAGCTTCTAAAATTTCTACTTGATTGTTTTGCCGCATAAATTCTGCTATACATAATGTTTTGACTGCTACATCCACTGTCTTCATCAGGTCAAATGGTAGATCGAAGTTGTAACTGCGACAACATGTCATCAATTTTGTTTTTGTACTGCTTGGCAACAACTGTTTCTTGGAGTACAAAATATGTAATTTAACTTTCCAGATAAACAAGAATTACTAGAGATATAGGTTTTAGGCACAGAAAGGGAACTGAAAGAGTCGTGGCCCATTAAGCAAGTATGAGTTAAGATGATACTGCTCATGACTGTTTATCTGCATTTTCAGTAGGTAGTGAATTTAAATGGTGCTTCCTAGGTGGCAAAACTGAATGGGTTAAGCAGAGTGCTTGACTTTGAGAGTGATTAAAAAATTAGCTGGTGTAGATAATACTATCAAAGACGTGTCAAGGACAGTTGGGGGTTATATTATTCCATGGCTAGAACTATTATTTACTGTGTAGATTTGCTAAGTTCCAAATGATATGAAATGAGCCATAGTATTATTAATTAACAAACAAGGGGAGACACACTATACTGAAAACTAAAAACCCATTAATTTGACCTTAGTGGTGGGGAAGTTTATGGAGAACATTATGCACTACTACATTCAAAAAACCTGTGGGAAAAAAAATGGTTTGTTAGGAGTTTGGATTTAGAAGAGCTCATTCATGCAAATCTCAGTTGGTTGTGTGCAAAATATTTCAAAGAGAATGGATAAGGGAAAGAATAATGATAAAGCTGTTGGATTGAATCAGAATGTGTATTTTGCTAGTTGGAGTAAGATGTAGGAAGCAAAGGGTTGACAGGAAGTGTAATATCAGATTGGATGGAAGTGAGAACATAAATGCTTTTCATAATTCTAATGAATGATTCAGTTGTTAGTTTAGTCAGAGGTTAGATTGTTTGCCAACTGTATAATGTTTTATATTAAAATTGAAATGGGAGAGACTTGTGAATAACTATAGAGGCATCTGGACAAGATATCTTGTTGGTTTGGTATACATGGAATAAACATAAATTTCGAAAAAATAGACTGCTTGTTAGGTACACAGATAGCAAAAAAATTAAAGTTCTGTTTGAGCGTATGGTGGAGAGCATTGCTCTTTAATGGTAAATATCAAGGACTATCAGTTGACAGTAAGCTAAGATTGGCAGAGCACATTGGGAATATCATAGAGAAAGAGTCAAATTGTTTCACACTTCAATTTTGTTGAGGTGCAAAATGAAGGAGAATTCTCACAGTCTCTAATCTAGCTGTGGGGATAAAGGTTTCAGTATAATCAAGCTCTTGCTACTGACTAAACCCTTTAGCAACTTTTCTTTCATTGCAACAGATTACATCATTGTTCTTGTACAATTTTGTTGCAAATAGCCATTGATTTCCACTAACTCCCAGCTGGCAAATCAACTAGTTCCCAGGTTCCATTAATATAGAGTGATTCCATTTAATTGTTTGTTGTAGCTTTCAAATTCTTAGCATCTTCAGACTTCACTGCTTAATCATAGTATCTTTGTGTTTTTCTCAGCAGCATTATTCTTGCTTACTGGTGTTCAAATGAATCCCCTAAAAAATGCATCGGCTTATTAATCATTCAGATATTTTTAAAATCACCCTTCTGCCATCTTTGCATCTTGTATTAACCACATCTGTAGAAATATTATCTTCTCTTTCTTGTATATACATGTCTAGCATTCTCTTCATCTCTACTCTCCAATGACTCCCAGCCTAGCTCATTTTTAATTTCAGTAACTAAGTGCAGACTTAGAAAATTTCCACAAACAAATCTTGCAGCCCTCCAAAACAGTACAATACAATAAGTTCATTTTCCATGGATCCCAATATGGATATTGAAAGTTATCAATTAACAGATAAACTATTGCATTACAAAATAAATAACTACATCAAAAGATGTACTGTCATAGCATAATATGTACATTAATTATGTCAACTTGATTTACACAAACTATTGCCAGTTATTTTGCAGATACCTTGGAAATAAATTCTTCGATGGAGTAGAAGGAGTTATCAATCAAAAATTCTTTCAATCTTTTCCTTAATTTAATTTTATCACCTGCTAGATATTTAAGATGCATTGGGAGCTTATTGAAGATATGTGTCCCTAAATATCGGACCCCTTTTGAACAAATGTAATCCTTGTAAAGATCAGTTTTACTTCTAATACCATAATTGTATATTTTACTATTTTTTGCAAATAAAGTATAATTTTTTACTTTAAAGGATGTTAATTTGTATATATACTTGGCTGCCAATGTCAAAATCCCTAACTTCTTGAACAGCTCTCTGCATGTACTGCTAATCCCACAGATACATCTTATTACTCACTTTTGGGCTCTGAATACTTTGTGTGTATGAGTAAAATTGCCCCAGAATATTATTGCATATTACATTGAGGAGTGAAAATATGCAGAATAAGCTTGTTTCCTAATACAGAGATCACCTATTGCTGAAATTGCAAATGTGCGTGCACCCATTCGCTTCTGTAAGTCAGAGACATGCAGCCTGCAATTTAAATTATGATCAATATACAAACTTAGAAATTTCACACTCTATACCTCTTGAATGGACTGGTCTGCAAATATTATGTCTTATGTCTGGTGGTAATCTGTGTGATATACTGAATTGCGCATATTGAATTTTATCAAAGTTCAAGGACAAGGCATTGGCTGTAAACCAATTATTAATAAGGTCAAAGATATAATTTGAAATACATTTGATAGAGAAATCTAGAATATTTTTAATTCCTAAGCTTGTGTCATCTGCATATTGGACAAATTTTGAGTTTTTGATGTAACATGGAGTAGATCATTTATATATATTCAAAACAATAGTGGCCCCAGGTCGGGCCACATTTGCCCGATACTGGTCCATGCTGTCACCGCACCGACAGTTGATCAACGATAAATGTGAAACAAAATAATCTCTGTGGCAATCAATCAAAGTAAAAGAAAATTTGTTTTAAAAATATATAATTTTTATTTGTTATAGAAGTAGATGAATAAAACTAGAAAGAAAAAATATACTAAAAATATATGAGAAAACTGACTGTAAAATTGCAAAATAGTAAGTGACAGGTTTAGCTGATGGCTAGTCCACTCCACAAGTAAAGAATTAGTTATGGCTTATAAACACCATAAAGCTTCTGAAACGGAGGGCTCACAAAATAGAAGAATATCGGCTGTGAAAAAGTACAAGCTAATAGGTATTTCAGAATGCTTACATTTTGTGGCAGATCAGTTAGAAATAAAGAGATATTGCAAAAAATAAAGACAAAACATATTAAAGTGGGTGTGATATCTGAAACCAAGAAAAAACTTAAAGGGTCGCCCTAATAGAGAAATTATATAATGTTTTTTTATTGATGTCACCAAAAATTTACATGTATAGCTGGGAGTGGCAATGGTATTAAATACCAAATGGCCATCTCAAATTAAGGTTTACTCATTTAATAGTGATTGTATTATAACTTTGCTGTGGTAATGCCATGGTTGCATCCTTTACAAGGACCTATCAATGATTGGAAGAAACTGGAGTCCTTGCTATGGTCCTCAGGTTATCAAAACATCTGCTTCCAGAGCTCTGCCAACAGCTGACAGTGTTCAGCTAAAGCTGTTACCACTTGTGTTCTGTATTATTTCAAGTTGGTGTTCACCCATCAGTGGCAGTAAAATAACCATAGTATAATGTCTGTTCACTTTCTTTATTGTCTGATTAATGTGTCTATGCCAGAGAACATCACATTTCCTCGGCCACTCTTTCACAACTGACCCACCTTCTGCCTCTCATCCCTCCTGCTGACTACCGCCACAGGCAGGCTCATATAGTGGAATTTTTGCACCTGGTCTCAGCACGGGTGTTGTCCACATTCCTTATGTAACAGATTTGATCGCTTACAATCTGTCGATTCAAAACAAAAATTGATGAGGAATGGAATAATACACAAGACTATTAATTGTTGAGCCAATGAAGAACTATGGATGAGAAAGAAATATCAAAAAAAGAAATTGGCTCTGAATATGGAATAATGAAATAAAGAGTGCCACTAACAATAAATGATGGGCTTACCAAGTACCTACAAAGCAGGAAGTTGAAAACTTATGTCAGCCAAATAGAAACTGATATTTTTAACCAAGGTACATTGGCCTACAAAGAAAGTTGCAATATAAAAATTAACATTAGCAAAGATTAGCAATGGATATACCAAGCTGTAAAAGATTGCGGTGCTTCAGTGGAGAAGTAGGCGACTGCATGTTTATTGAAGAAGGACTCTTAAAAGAAATAGATATCATTTTATGCCTTGTTGACGTCATTAGAGATAGGAAAGAACTACGGTAGTTAAATGGGAAGGAATGTGGCCTTGGCCTATTTGAAGAAATCATTCTGTCATTCACCTGTAGGGGTTTTTGGAAATGATAAAAACTGGAATCTACATGTTCAGATCGGGATTCAAACCAGCACCCTCAAAAATGCAAAGCTGGACATACTCCACACTCAGTACAGGAAAACAACAGGTCCAGACATTCTGAACACAGAATATTTTAAATATGTTGGAACTGTCCATGAAAACCTTTTTTTTTTTTTTTTTTTTTTTTTCCCCTAATTAATAGGTGTTGGAAGGAAAGATAATGCCAGCTTACTGGAAAGAGGGGTAGGTGGCACCAATTGCAGGTATGTGGCAAATGGTATGGGTTGTAGTTGGTGTAAGAAGAAGTTGGAAAGAGAACATAGGAAATAAATGAGGCTCTCCCATGGTTTTTTAACTTTGCATTAGGGATGAAATGATCAATCATTTGGGCGAAATGTTCAGAGAGGAAGGTGAAACGATCAGGGAGTTGCGCAAAAGGTTCAGGGCCCATGAGGCTCGGCTTATGGGGGCTCAGCCTGTGGAGGTGCAGCCTATGGAGGATCAGCCTGTGGAGGTTGCACCTGTAGAGGCTCAGTCTGTGGAGGCTTAACCTATAGAGGCATAAAGTTGGTTTAGTGAGGAGGATGGTTGGGAGCTGATTACAGGTTGTTGGGAAATACGGTTAACAGGATAAAGAAGTTAGACATGTCAAAAATTGTGGGGAAAAATAAGTTATACCTGTTAACGGAGTCAGGAGAGTGATATTGATAGAAATGCAAGGTATAGTGTGTATAGTGACTGGGGGGGGGGGGGGGAGGTGCTGAAGGAGGCACAGCATACCAGTGTTGAAGTCATGCAGGTCTTAAGTCGCTATGACTGGCCACAGTTGAACCATGCTGTGAGGTGGGTAAATATGGAAATGGAGGTGCTACTTGGGAAAGGCATTAGTCCTGTCTTGTAGGTTGTGCCTGTCCACACCATTGGTAGGTAGGGTTTCACTAGGCATGGCCTACACCTAAATAGAAGGGGCATGGGGATACTTCCTGAGTTGTTAGCTGAAGCTATAAAGGAGCCCATTTCCAGTGATGTTGGGGTCAGGACTGTGCCTTTTTTAGGTTAGGAACTGCTGGTGAGGGAATGGAGTTAGGTGATTGCAGATCCACGATGGGAAAAATCACAAATACGAAAGAAATATATAAAGATGGTGAAACAATAACTGATGGGCCAAAACAAGGAAGGAGAAAGTTAAAACTGAAAATATCACAATGCCAGTAATAAGTTTTACTGGTGAACTGTAGAAGTATGATGAACAAAGTAATAGAATTTTCAAACTTAATAGAACTACATGAACCACAAGTAATTTTAGGGGTAGCATCTTGATTAAAAGAAGAAGTACTAGACAAGTTTTTCCCGATGGTTACAGAATGTACCGTAGAGATAGAGGAGCAGTTGGTGGAGGGGTTTTCTTACTGGTTAGCAAATACTTCAAAATTTCGATGGTGTTTATTGATCATGATCATGAGTTACTTGGAGTAGATTTCTGGGATACTGAAAAAGAAAAAATCAGGGTGTTGGTTGCTTACCATAGTGAAAGAATGAATGATAAAGATGGGGTAATTGGGGAGAAATTGAATTCTTACTCAGATTTCAGAAGTGAGAGTAGAATGGTTGTAATTGGTAGGGATTTAAATTTGTGAGGTATAAACTGGGTGGGAAATAAGATTAAAAACAATGGAGCAAAGATTTGCAAATACCTGAATAAGGGAAGGGGGCTTTTCACAAATGGTAGAGCAAGACACAAGGGGGCGAAACATGTTGGATATCTTCTTAATAAAACCTTATGATAACCTTGTGGGGTGTCAAGTAACTGAAGGAATAAGTATTCATCAAGCAGTTCTGTTTGGTATTAGATAGTTCAGTAAACCAGTGATTAAAATTGAAGGGAAAAAAGGTACAGTTATAAAAAGGCACAGATTTCGAAATTGAAGAGATATTTCATGTAAAGGTTCAGTAAATGAAAGTAAAAACACAATTATTCTGGTGTATAAGTGAGATGAATTCAAGAAGATAACAAAAAAAGGGTAATGAAATATATATTTTAAAACAGGAAACAAAGAAAAATGCAGAAACTATGTATTTTAACAAGGAGGTGAGGCAGTTAAAGAGATTAGTGACAAGAGGATTTAACAGAGTTAAGAGATGGCAAGGCAGTAGGGAATACTTGTAACAACTAAACAAGGAATTAATAATAGCAAATAAGGTAGCTGATGATGGATTTATTAAGAATATTATTGGTGCACAGATGGATGCATCTAGAAATTTCTGTGGCTATGTTAGAAAACTGAAGGGAAGAGAGTGTGTTGAGACAATTATAGATAAGGATGGAGAAGAAATTACAGGGAATTTGAAGGAGGTAGAGGTTTTAAGTAACTGGCTTAGTGAGACCATTAGAGACAATGATTCAGGAATGGGAACGTGTAAATCAGAGAACGAGCTTATCCATACAATTAGAAGTGAGCAGACAAAAAAAAATTGAAATTCATCCAGAGGATATCATGGAGGAACCAGAGGACTGGAAAAGTGCAACATTGGTACCAGTACATAAAGAAGGGGTGACAAATAGAATCAGAAATTATAGGCCAGTCAGTTTGACTTCAGTAGTAGGTAAATTAACGGAGAGATTGATATGCAACCACAACAGAAATGTATGTGAGAAACAGAAGTGTTTTTCAAGTTGACGACATGGCTTTAGACAAGGATATTCATGTGAATCTCAGTTAGTAGGCTGTATGCAAGATATTTCAGATGAAATCGAAAAGGGAGGCCAAATTGATAGTGCAGCACTAGACTTTCAAAGGCTTTTGACAGAGTGAGTTATAGAATGGTGGTAAATAACGTAAAAACTATTGGAGTGTATGAAAAGTGATTTCCTGGCTAGAAGAATTCTTAAAATGTAGAAAGCAAAAAGTCAGGGTAGGAAATGCATTATCAAAAGAAGTGGAAGTGAAAATGCAAATGCCACTGGGCTGTATTTTGGAACCATTGCTATTTGTTGTCTTAATGAATGATTGTATTGATGGTTTACTGTCAGAAGTTAGGTTGTTTGCTATAAAATAGGATCAAAATGGTACAAGGCTGTGAACAGCTGAATGGTGATCTGGACAGGATATCTAGTTGGAAAGGTCAAAATGGGATGAAGACAAGTGCAAAGAAGATTAGGTACACAGATAAAAAAAATAAAGGTTTGACTGTGATTATAAGGTGGAGAAAGGATTGCTTGCTGAAGACTTCAAATGTAAATACTGTGGCATAACATTTGATAAAAAAAAAAGCCTGACTGGGCAGGACACATTAGACAGGTGGTAGGAAAAGGTTTCAAAATCCTTCACTTCTGGGAGTGAGTGATGAGGCGATGTACCGGAGAAGTAATGGAATTGAGTTACAAAACTTTGGTCTGACCATTGCTTGAATGTAGTATGGATCCATGTTTTGGGTATCAAATACAGGAGTTGGAGGGGGTGCCAAGAAGTGCTGCAAGATTTGTCTCCAGAATTTACCACAGAATACAATCAGTAACCGATATGATAAAGGAGCTGGAATGGGAATCACTGGAAGACAAGAGGAGGGTGAAGAGAGTCATGGGAGTGTACAAGACGTCTATTTGTGATGAGGTGTGGAAAGATATTGGTGTAAGCATTAGGAGTAGTGTATGGAAGGAAAAAGATGACCATGAACTGGCACTCGATTTCAGGCAAAAGGGTGTGGGAAGATTTTCTTGTGTAGGTAAGGAGGTCAGATATTGGAATAAGTTACCAAGAGAAATGATGAATAATTTACCAAAAACGCTGAAAGGATGTAGAGTTGAAATTTGTTGAGGGCAAAATAAGTAGGTAGAGGAAAGGGGAAAAATGGGTGTGTGGGGAAATTGCCACCAGAGTGTACAATTATAAATAAGAAAGTGACAGAAGAACTGCCAGACTTACTATAGAGATATTACTTTTCTGAACAGTTGTTACAAAGCCTACTCAAAAATAGTAACAAATTGCTTTTATTGTTGATTCAATTTTGAGGAACAAATTAATTTAATATCAGGAAGAGCATACATAGACAAGGTGTTTGTCAAAAAATAATGGAAAAACAAAATTAATTTAATTTTGAGGTGGTTTGAAAAATGCATTTGATTGTATTGATAAGATTATACTATGGCAGATCTTGAATTGGAGGGCTGTTTCACTGCATCTAATAAGGGTATTAGAAAATCTCTATGACAATACAAGTATTTATATCGACACAGGAAATAAAACCATAGAGAAATTTTATATTAACATTGGGGTACAACATGCCTGTAGTTTATATTTAGTTAATTTTTGCATAGGAAAGAAAATGGAAACAGAGATCAGACACTGGGATTCAAATTAGTAATATGTCTATCAACTTTTAGTACACTGTTCTTTGCAGCTGGCCATGTAATTGCACAGATCTTCGGAGACAAACTCTATCAATCTGTGCACCTGTTAAATTTAGTTAAAAGTCAGAAAATTTCTGCCATAAAAGCAAAGGTTATGACATTTAAAGGAAAACAATTGTTACACTAAAACATTATGGTAGAACGTACAATTATTGAACAAGTAAAGCAGTTAATTTACCTGGGAGACTGGATTAGATATAGAGGTGGAACCTGATTTTGAAAAGAAAATGAATAGACTTCAAGCAACATGTGGTTTGATAAGGAGAAATTTGAAGAAAGCTTGGAAGGAAGCCCAGAAAGGATTTTACAATGTCTCACCTAAAATAACATTTCTGGTATGGGATTAAAACTTAGGTCACAGCCAAACGAGATGAATGGAAGTCGTTAAAATGAGTTCGGAGCTGTTAATAGCTGTTCAACCCTGGAGAATATATGAAGTAACAAAATTACACATGATATAAACAAATATTAGGAATTCACAATGTTCGGGGACAAACACAAGTTGATTTCCAAAATATTCTCTTCCGAACTGACACAGAAGAAACAGGAAATCTGGATGCCTGCACAGCTGATGGCAAAATACAGTGCCGGAACTGGTCGATTGACCTAATCCCTGATGAACAATTAGGAGATTATTAATTTCTCTGATTGACGGTTTTATATACCATATGTATGTGTGGATTAGGTGGTCAATCAAATTAATGGCACTGAAGGGATGTTCACCTTGTGTACATCACACATACCGTAGTGTCATTGTGTATCAATTTAGCAAAACAAAAACATATCAAAAGAGTTTCTACATCTACATCTATACTATGCAAATCACAAATATTGTGGGTGGCAGAGGGTGCTATGCACCAATCCTAATTCTGTGCATTCCAATCCTGAACAGAACAAGAAAAGATAGAATACATAAAAGTATCAGTACGGCATCTTATTTCTCGAATCTTATCCCTCCTGTCATTGCGAGCTAAATAGGTTGGCGGAAGAAGTGTTTCATTGCACTCATAAATTAAAGATTTTCGCATATTCTCCAACAAGTTCAAATGAAAACGACGTCGTCTGTCCGCCAAACAATCCCAGCCCAACGCACCTATCAGCTTTATGACACGTAAGAACTGTAAATAGCAGTCATGAATCGAGCGGCTCTCTTCTGTACTTTCTCTAACGTGTCAATCAATCCCTTGCGATACAGATCCCAAATTCCATAACAGTAATCCAAATGCGGACTCACTAGTGTTTTGTATGCTATTTCCTTTGTATGAGCATTACAACTTCTCAAAATACGACCTATGAATCATAGTTTAGAATTGGCTTTGCCTATGGCGGAAGTTATGTGCAAGTCCCATTTCATGTTGCTTTGTACTGATACAGCTAGATACTTCAGGGAATCCACTGTGTCGACAACTGAATTGTTAACTTTGTACTTGTGAGAAAATGGGGTCTTTTATTACTTATTTGCATTGCCTTGCACTTTTTGCAGTTAAGTGTAAGCTGCCATTTATGGCACCATTCTGAAATAACATTTAGATTGGGCTGAATTTCCTAGCAATCATCAGAACACCTCACTTCCCTATAGATAAGTGCATCATCAGCAAAGAATCGCATCCTGCAATGAACGTTGTCACCGAGATCGTTCAAAAAAATTAGGAAAAGAAGTGGTCCTATTACACATCCTTGAGGAACGCCTGAAGTAACATCTAGCTTAGAAGAGGCTTCCTCGTCAATAACAACATACTGTGACCGACCAGTTAGAAAATCGCATATCCATTCGCAAATCTGATTCGATATACCATATGCTCAAATCTTCGCTAAAAGTCGGTTGTGTGGTACAGAGTCGAAAGCTTTCTGAAAATCCAAGAAAATTGCATCGGTAACAACTTTCATTGTTTCATGCAAAAATAGGGCCAGTTACGTTTCACACGATCTGTTCTTCCGAAATCCGTGTTGGTTTGCTGGAAGTAACTCGTTTTCATCTAGAAACTTCATAACGTTAGAGCATATGACATGCTCCAGAATTCTGCTGCAAACAGATGTTAGAGATATGGGTCGATAATTCCTAGGATCTCTCCGATCTCCTTTCTTGAAACCGGGAATCACCTGTGCTATTTTCCATTCAGAAGGTACTTTTCTTTCTTCTAAAGATTTACGAAATATATCTGATGAAAATGGTTCTATTTCTTCCACATATTCTGAAAATACTTTTACTGGTATACCATCGGGACCCGGCGCTTTCCCCCACTTCAGGAGCTTTAATTGCTTTATAATACCTACACTATCAATTTGTACTGGATCAATCTCAAATTCTACACACCGTGGAAAAGCGGGAATGTTTTCCATGTTTTCGTCAGTGAAAGTATTTTTAAATTCGGTGTTAAATACGATAGCCTTGTCGCGGCTGTCGTCAACTTCCCGACAGTCTTGTAGTATAACTGGCATATTGTTGTCACTGCTACTAACTTTTTTTTATATATACAACCAGAATTTATTTGGGTTTTTGTTGAGGCTCTTGGAAAGTGAATTACAATGAAAGTAATGAAAGGCCTCACGCATCGCGTTATTAACAAGTCCTCTTGTCACACCTAACTTTTCTAAATCACTCCTATACATCTTCCTTCTTGAACGTGCATGTACCTTCCTTTGCTTTTTAAGTAACCGTTTAACTTCACGTGTATACCACGTGGGATTGTTCCCATACCTGATTGTCCTTTTCGGTATATGTAAGTCCATACCTTCCCTGACTATACGCATGAATCAAAGCCACATCTCTTCAACCGAACCTCTTTCTTCTATAAAGGTAAGATAATTATCCCTCAAAAACATTCCTTTGGGGCCTTTTCGAACCTATAAACAATCCTTTATTTTTTATTTTTGTGCGCGACTGTTAATTATACTGTAGCAATTACTTCACTTATTCCCGTTGTGGTAGAAATGTCCGTGAATAATTCAGGCCTATTTGTGATGAGAATATCTAAAATGTTTTTGTTATCATTGTGGCACCACGTTGGTTTAGTGACAAGCTGCTCAAGATGAAGATCTGAGAAAAGGTCATGAGTAATTTCACATGACCTTTTCACCCTGCCACCAGTAACGTGGACCTAATAAGTCCAGTCGATATGCGGAAAGATGAAGTCACCTGCTAGTATTATTGCATGATCTGGAAATTGATGAGCTGTATTACTTACATTATTCCTTAAGGCTTCAGCAATAGTTACATGTGCATCCGGTGGATGATAGAAAGACTCTATTACAAGTTTTGTCCTAACTATAATGAGTCTAATCCATTGAATTTCTCAGATTGTATCGATATCTATTTCGTTACATGAAGGTGTTTACTAACAGCTATTAATACACCACCTCCATTAGAATGCAACCTATCCTTACAGAAAACGTTCATGCTATTGTTAAAAATTTCTGCTGAACTTATATCCGGTTTTAACCAGCTTTCAGTACCTAATACAGTATTTGCTTCTGTGCTACTAATAACGCTTTCAAGCTCAGGCTGCTTGTTACAAACACTTCTACAGTTGTTAACGAGTACTTTTAATGGTCAAGATTGATTTACGCTACTCCTATCATATGGTGTCAAATTGAATTGCGCTGCCCGTAACTGTAATCCCAGTTTTGGGTCTTCCTCCCTCAGCCTACAATGAACCAACTAACTATAAATACAGAGCAACATGGACATGTTAGGGGAAGATATTGAGTCTATTAGTATATTGTTCTCTCTAAACGTAACTATCATGTGTGATACCATGGATATAGGATAAGGTGTCGCTCCTAAAAAAATTTTGTGTTTTTTTTTATATTTATTTTTCATGTAATGAGGTTACTGTCACAATCTGTACAGTTGGGAGTTTTGCATATAAGACAATTTACACTGTTTCTGTTGGCAAGTAAAAAGCAAAATTTAAATGGGAGCGGCACATTCATCACAACCCGTTGCTGATGGCAGGGTTGTTACATTGGTGCTTAATTTAGGTTAGACTTGGAATATTGGCAAATAATTTTGTAGCAGACTATTGCAATTGATGTTTCTTTTGCAGTCCTGGAATTAAAGATAAGTTGAAAATGAAGTGAAGTTAAAAATCTGGGGTAAAAAAAATAAAAATAAAGTTACAAACCTTATTGTATGCGCAAATAATTTTAATACAGAAAACTTGGTTCTTTGTTGTACTTTCTAGTAAACATCTTACTACTGACATAAAGATTTTAAGTTTCATGTATATATAAGAACCAATCCATACAAAAATAGTAGAGTGAATGTAGAATGAAGGACTCATGTTCGACATAAAATCAGGCAAACCAGATTTTGGTTTTCCCTGGTTTCCTGAAATTCCTCCAGGCAAATGCCTTCGGTTGATTTCTGTTCCATTCCTTGCCCTAAATCCATTCCAGCTCTGTTTCGTACACAAGTCTTCTATTCAAGCCAAATTTTGAAATCTTCCTTTAATATTGATCCATGCTTTATCCCTTCTGTAACTGTGAAACATGCTCTCAAGTCACTACATTGCCTTCTGCCTGCTAACAATGCTGATATGAATTGTTCTATCTTTTTTTGTTTTGGATCCATAATTGTTCTTTCTTGAATTCTGCAAAAAGATTTATGATTTGTGATTAGAATATAACAAGACTGATTATTGTTACAATGGTAAATTGAGGTTATGTGGTTGGCAGTGATAGGGCATTTAGCTCGGTACCACCTCTACCTATTCCATTTTGATGACCATGCAGTTTCCAGTTCGTCTATAACACTTGTTTAAATTTTCCCACATATTTGCTCTTCATCTGAAAAATATTTATTGTCAGTGTTGAGCAATGAGTAAGCGCATAATTTCTTGTTAATCTTAAACAGAAATATCAAGTTTGCTGCAAGAGATGTATGCTGATGATTGTCACAATTTCAAGTTTTCAAGTGCTTAAAATGATTCAAAGTTGGTAGAGAAGACATCAAAGACAATCTCTACATTGGGCTTCCAAAAATTGTAAAATCAAATGATAAAACTGAAAAATTTGGCAAGATTAGCAGAGAAAATCAACATCTGAGTACTACTCCTGTCAGTGAGTTAACAAATATTGACAAAGAAAGTGTTTAGTAAAATTTTCATGATCATCATAATGTGAGATAATTGTCTTCAAAGTTTGTTTGAAAATTTTCTTTGTTGATCAGAAGTGTGTTCAAACAACCATTTGCTCTGATACCCTGAGAAACATTGACTCTATCCCTAGAAATGGTAATAACAGCTGATGAATCATGATATTTGCATTTGAGTCTGAACATGAGCCAATCCATTCACTGGAAAATCTCAAACCTGCTGAGACAAATTAAAGTGTGGATCTGCAAATCAAATAATGATTGTGTTTATTGAAATTGGTGATGTTGTTCACATTGATTGGATGCCTAAAGGTCAAGCTGCAAATTGAGTTAACTATAAGCAAGTTTTGACAATCCTTCATGAATACTAAAAGGAAAAGATCTGATATGTGGAAGAATCAGTCTTCTATTCTCTACTAAGACAACACACCAGCATAAAAAATTCTTTCAGTCAAAGAGGTTTTGGTGAAATGTGGAATCTTTAAGCTAACCTATAATTTTGTAACTATGTATCAAAGTTTGATAGAAGAGGTGCAATTTCATTTAAATAACCTAGTAACCAAAGTTTAGAAGCCTTTTCTGAAGTATTTTAAGTGATAGATTGGAGAAAAGAGACATAGTAAATTAATAAACAGTAATCACATTTTTGCATATAGGATTTAAAATATTCTTGAAAGGAAAAGGGCCACATTCATAGCTTAAAAGAACATATTGGATGTAGATAAAAGTTAAGAGGGATCATATTTAAATTGAAGAAGAAATTTTCCTAGAAGAAAATCTTGAGTGGTTTTTAAATTCATGCATTAGTTTGACAGATATCGGTGAAAGAAGAAATTAGTAGTTAAACCATGATGGCGTTCCCGCCAGCCAACTTGCAAGATTTCAAATTATTAGGTGGATAAGGATAAAATTATGAACGAGGGAAAAAGCTACAAAGACTTGTTATTACAGTAGAATCCAATCACTATCTTTTTGGAAATTGCTCGTAGAATTGTTTAAAACCACTTTCAGATTGATAGCTTTAATAGCTTAGGAAATATTAATTAGTAAAATTCTATTTTTGTTGATGAGTTTTTATTTCACATTGAGTTTATGGTACCAAATGAAAGAACAGTCAATTAGAAGTAAAATAAAAGTTATTTCAGATTCGTAGCCGTAAAATTGTAGAAGTTATGAACAATTTTTGGAATTTCAGAAAATAATTATTTACGGCCAAAGTATTGAAGCTGCAATTTTTTTTTTTTTTTTTTTTTTTTTTTATAAGGATTGAAATTAACATTTATTAATCAAACTAACTACTGCCAAAATTTCAGATCAATAGGAATATTTTAAGTCATCAAGATGACCTGCAGCCTAACAACCGAAAATTCAAATAGAGCTTGTAGGGATTGAAGGGGATTAGGGTTTAAATGTTAACATTTTTTATTATAAATTCATTCTAGTTATTTCCTAGCCACACTTTTTAGTTTCTTATTTTAACCATCTTTGTATAGTCTCAAACTGCTCCACATAATTAAAACTGAGGAAGAATGAAAGACCCATCTTTACTGTTAAACCACTTTGGTATAACAAGCTTGGTGGGAGAACTGTAACATTCAGACCTGGCATTTCCAGTCTAGCCATCCAGATTTCCTAAAATCACTCCAGGCAAATGCCCACAAGCTTTCTTCCTAAAGGCCACAGCAGAGAGCCTTTTCACTCCTTACCCATAGTCCTCTCCTGGCTCTGATGACCTGTAAAGCCTCATTTTTGCAGAAGAAAAAAAAATATTTTGTGATAATTCCGGGTCAAATCAACACAATTTTGTTTTAAAATTTACCTCGTCATATCAGATTTTCATAAAATTTTGCACAGGTGTACTAATTGTATATATTTGGAAAAATACCAAATTGCTAGATACATAAACTTGTTTTTTATTTACAGTTATGTAAAAAGTTTTAAAAAAATTTCCCAAAAACTGCAAATGGAAATTTTTTGAACTACTCAAGGAATTCTCCTATTCTAGCTAGCTAGCTAGGAAAGGTACCATTTTACAAACATTTTTATGCCCTTTTCTGTGGTATAGTATACTACAGGCTAACACACACACACACACACACAAAATTATGTCAAAATCTATATATACAGGGGTCGGACAAAATAATACGAACACCTGACATTTACATACTATTCATTTATTAATATGGTGTTGGGTCACCTCTTGCTTGTACAACAGCGGCAATTCTTCACAGAATAGATTCATAGAGTGTTTGAATTGTTGTCCCATTCTTGTACCATAGCATCCGCCAATTGCTTCATTGATGTTGGAGGTGGAAATCTGCTCCTTATTCTCTGCTCTAAAACTCCCAATAATGGTTCAATTATGTCGAGGTCTGGCGATTGTGCTGTCCAGGAAAGATGTTTGATGATATTCTTCAGGACAGAACCATTTTGACTGGGTTGTGTGTATGGGCACATTATCATCTTGGTGGCAGTATTCTAGTCATAGTAAGGACTTCATCATTGAGGATGTCGAGATATTCATTCGTAATTATCCGACCAGTGATATGAATGAAAGGACCAGCTGAATACCACGATGTAGCTGCCCAAATCATAACGGAACCATCCCCATGCTCAACTGTAGGACACAGGTAGTCCGGTTCGTAGGTGTCTTTTGGGGTTATCCATACATAAAACGGGCCATTAGTAGGAAAAAATGTGAACGATGATTCATTGGACCATACCACATTCTTCCAATCATCAAGTGTCCAGTTTTTATGATCGTGGCACCACTTGTTTCACAGCTTAGCGTTGGTAGCTGTTATAAGGGGTTTTGCTATTGCAGCCCTTCCATGAATGTGAGCTTTGTGGAGCTCCCGCCATACTATTTTTGTCGAAACAGTATTATTCAGGTGTGTGTTGAGTTCTGCTGTCACTTTTGTCATGGTAGTTTTGTGTTGTCTGGCAACAATAATTTTTAATGTTCATCGGTCTCTGTCGGTTAACTTTGGTTTTCGTCCACTGTTCATCTTCGCCGACGATGTTTTACTATGTATTGTGTATGCTGTCATTACCGTGGATACTGTCACCTGTGAGACGTTAAACAGTTCAGCTGATTTCATCACAGACGCTCTCACTAACCGAGCTCCAACGATTTGTCCTCTTTTGAAGTCTGAGAGATCACACATTTCACACATTGTTATGACTGTCACAGAACAAAGCATATAATATACTGACACATAACCTACAAGACCTGCCATGTCAACTATGCCATACATGCGCATCACAGTAGTTACATGGAAGTAGTGGTTCCAACATGCAACAACCTGCACTCTATTGCATGGTGTTCATATTATTTTGTCCAACCTCTGTATTTATCAAAAAGTGAATGTTTTAAAATTAATCCCATGAATAGTTAGTATTGTTGTAAATCACTTGTCAAATTATACATTTGGAATGATAAAGGGTTCATTGTTAAAATAATTTAAAACTGAAGATTCTTTTTATGACTGCCCTGTATTCAACTGAATAATACAAGAATGCTAATATCTACTGTTAAATTAATATGAGCAATAACCTCAAGAAAGAGTAATGAGTCTAAAGTAAAACTTTTCATTGAGTAGTAGGATAAGTTTATAATTTGATGTTTGAAATAGCCCACTTGTTTGGCATACATCACTTGCTAGTAGGGTCATCGTTTTCGTGTCACAGGACTCACTTTTGTTACAATGTCTACTACTGATACCTAAACATTTCTTGGCTATGAGAATGATGTAGATGTCCCAAGTGGATTTTTACTTCATCAAGTTTTTTTTAAAAAACATACCTGAGTACCAGTTTCCTTTATAGAAAGTGGTGATGTAACCAAATATGTATTCTTTTTCTTTTTCCAATCCATCAAATTTTCTGAAAAGTTTTTCACTAATAGTTTTGATGTAGTTTTGGAAATGAACACATGGTATTGGATGTCAATGCTCCATCAAAGTGATGTTTCAAAAACAACTCTGATTTAACATATTCCTCTTGGGTTTAGTAGGCAAAGTGGACCTTGATGATGTTTTCTACTGTCAAATCAAAAAGTTGTCATGGGGACGAATTTTAATTTTGGTAGGGTCTTTGCAAACTAACATGAGCTGCCAATCTCTTTACTGAACCCCTACTCCCCATTTTTCATGTGCTATGACACTCTCCTTTCACTTTAAAATCTTTGTCCAAGAATGTCTCTGAGCCAGAAGACTTCAGCATTTTTGTCATTGATGGGCTGTGTATTTTTTTAACAAAGTAATTTCTTTCCTATGTTTATCACAAATCTTTTAGCCATTGGCTGTTTGTGGAAACAATTCAGGCATCCACGTTGTGACATTTCTCAGCTTTTTTTCTGTCTCTGGTAACATGATTTGATTTCATAAATGGGTTCAATGCTGAACTCTCAACAAATCATTAATTTACAATTTTTTAATTAAAAAATTACACTCAAACACTCTTTCATTTTATAGTTCAACTATAAATTACCTGTTAAAAACAAACTAGTAACTCTAAATGTGAATTTAAAAAGATGTTAAACAAACATGATTGGTTTCAGTTTACTTTTAAAATGTTAATTTATGATAATTTAACACTAAAACAATAAATGTATTATTATTTCGCCTAAGAAGGAAAACAATATTAATACATTAGTGTTATCTTATTATGCATTTGAATACAGGGCATTAATAAAAAAAACAAGCTGCATTTTCAAATTATTTTAATGACTAACCCCTTGTCATCCAAAATTTATATTTTACGTGTTTTTTAAAACAGTACTAACTATTTATGAAATTGATTTTAAAATATAAACATTTAAAAAAAATTGAATTACTTTTTAAAAAGATTGCAGCAACGAAATTTTTAGTTTATAGTAGGTTATAACACATGAAAAATCTTGTAAACTGATACCTCTCCCAGCTCTATAGTTAAATTAGTAGACCTCCTAGAGCAATCTGTTCACCATTTTACATTTTTGGAAACTTTAGATATATATAATTAAAAACCAAGTTTGTAGGTCTTGATGAATATTACATCACTGCCAAGTTTAATGAAAATCTGAGATGGTAACTTATATAGGGTGCATTCAGTAAACCTGGAATACCACTTTCCTGCAATCTTTCAGTACCTTTGCGTGATTTATTTACTTCACTCCTTCCTCCTCTTATGCACTTGGTATAACTATGGAACTTTGAATGTCCTGCCATTAGGCATGTCTTGGTGCTCAGATAAGCCATATACCAAACTCTGGCACAATGTAAGTTCCTGATCTACTCAAAACATCTTTAGTAATGTTCACCATTTTTTCTTTCATATTTTATCCTTCTTAGCTTATTCGCTATATCTTCAGCTTCATTATTTAATTGTATTATAGTCCTAACCTATATGTTACTTAATTTCTTCACTGACTAATCTTCGCTCCATTATATTAGTTTCATTGACAGATGTTTGAAACAACCTATTCAGGATATCTGCCTTGTCTTTGAAATTATTACAGATGAACGGGAAAATGTGTTACTGATACCAGTGATCTGTTTCTATCATTTAATTACCTGGTGTAACCATCAGTCAGTGGCCACACACTACTGTTCTTTTCTGTAAACTATCTCTTTGCGGCTTAGAACAAATACTCTTCATACTTCTTATAATTTAGAATTGCATCTATTTCTCCACAACTATATTAAATATCTCCTTTCATGCATAATTCATTAATTGAAAAATTAACTTTGTAGAAGTGACCTGAAATGAAAAATCCAAGTGCAAGTTATTTAAAATTACTCCCCCACCCACCCCCTTCTTTTCCCCTGCTTCTCAATACAAGTGGCAAAATATAGCAGAGACTGTTACAATCTTTGCACCTCTTTTTGTAGTATGACTTTTGTCATTATATCTTGATATTTTCTTCTTCAGAATGGTACACTTTTGGTAGTGACTTAAGTCTGTGAAACAGGAGACAAGAGGGTAAGTAAACTGAGGATTAGAATAAATGATAGAGCACACTTATTTTTTATGTCAAAAATTGGTCAATTTCTTCCTTTTTACCTTTTGGGACAGAATATATATATATATTTTTTTTTTCCAACCAAAATAATGTATCTGAGAAAACAGTAAGCAACTGTGGCCTTTATCAATCCAGATTTTAATGTCTAATAGCTCCTCCATATCTATGAAGATCAGAGAGTCATAGAAAGCTCTAGTCACTAAAACAAATAATCACATATCAGTTCTGAACTTACCTTTACAGTACATACCCTACTCTGAAAAAGCCTACCTGTCCCACACTTCTTAATTTAACCAAGATCCATCTAAAACTGTTCATAGTATATAGAACCCAGCTAAAATGTCAAACCTTACAGTTTTATTTAAAATAATTCTCCAGTTTATTAGTAACAGCCCGATCCATGTACTACCCAATCATTTTGCTACTTTAAAATTCCCTTGAATTCTTCTTTCATTTCCTCAATATATCAGGGTTTCCCATTTCTGCCAAATTCTGATCCCTCTAATCACTGCTGTTAGAGAATTATTTCTCAGAAGGCTGGACACTTGTAACCTCAATAGCCAGTAAAAGGGGCTGCCTTTATACTGAGTTGCAGTGCCCTCCACCCTCTTTTCTTCCTTTCATAACAGGTACAGCTATCACTTCAGTTACTAGTCTTCCATAACATCTTTATGTTTGATCCATTTCTGATGTAAATTTTACCTGTGTTCCTTAAATCTGTTTTCTTGATCTAAAAGTCTTTCCTGTTTATGCAAGAGACTTAACTGTAATTGGCCTCACTATTATGAATGTGCTACTGCACTTATTATAAATTGTGATGAAGCTTTCTGCAATAGTGGCAGTTTCCATACATACTAACAATTCTTTTTTGCAGGTTTATACTTTAAACTCTTTTTGTTCAACGTATCACTTTTTCCAGTCCCAAACACTTCTGGCTGCAAAGGAAAGCATTTTCATTATATTACACCTAAAATGTTCCCACATTTTCCTAGGCAATAACAGTAAAGCAGCACAATTTTTTTTTATGAAGCATGCCAGTGGAGGAGTTCAGATCTTATACCTCATTTAGTGGTGGTGGGTAAATGCACCATGTTATACAGAATATTTAATTTCCAGTAATATGTCGGATTTCTTCTTGTCCATAAAGCAACACATTCGTGTAGATGATGGCTTTAAAAAAAAATTAAAAAAAATGGGAACATAATGGCACAGAGTGCAGCAGTTCTGCCATATTCACATAATGTCTCGTATTTGTCAAATAAATATCCTTAAAGAGCAGTCAACTATTACTTAACTTCACTCGCTCTGAGACTCCTAAATTAGGTTCTGAAGTTCCTGAAATACATTTGTAAATCATTCGTGTTGGTGATTTCTTTTGCACCAAGATATGTAAATCTCCAGCGACAACTACATATGAGCAACAGTTATTCTGTGCATAAAAACTATTGTATAGTCTGGATATGTTATAAAAAATAGTTTTGCCATGAGAAATTCTTACGGTAATATTTGGATAAGTCATCAATGACCTCAATATCCTGCATACGTCCCAGCACATTTCTTTCAAGATAGATGAACATTAAATGTGGAGCAACATTAGTCCTGTACCTAATATGTGGTAATATCCTTCGAGATATGAGGGGTATCCAAATTTTTATTATTTATACTTTGTTATTTATTAAAAAAACTAATGTAAAACAATTATTTCACATGTTAATAAGAAAAGGAAAGATAAAGTAGACACATCACTTATAAAATATAACAAAAAATATTACACAAACACAAAAAAACACTATTTCAGAGGAAGAAGCACATGAGCAGGTTTAGACTGAAAACTGTGGTCAAACGGGCCAAATAATTGGTTATTTAAGACACTTTGTTCCAAGCAGAGGTGGTGGGGATTAGAACATTATTGTTGGAAATTTCAAGTGCAGAAATCAAATTATACATACAAAAAAAAGGTAAGTACACAGAGAAAACTATCAAAAAAATATGTGCATTGCAAAAAAATAATGAGGGAATAAACTAAACTCATAAGTGATGGGTTTACTGTGGTATGGGACGGTGAAGAGTTAGATAAGAATTGTCTGAGATTTAGGCCTGCGGTGTGTCTGGTCTCTAGACTGTGTTGGTAAGCCAATTCCTGCCAGCGCAGAAATGATTGAGATATGAGTTCAGGGAGTAATCTGATGGATCTTGATGTAAAGAAGTTTTTGAGGTTTCCCTATGACTCTTTATCATGATATATAACTGGTTTGTGGTGAGACCAATATAAGAACTTGGTCAATTAAGGCAGGTGAGGAGGTGTAAGAGATGGGTTGTGGTACAGGCAGCATGGTTTATCATGAAATAGCTTTTACCAGTGGTATGGTTGCAACAGGTGGTGATGGGTGTTTGCTTGTTGAATGTTTTACAATAAGACCTACTACAAGGGAAGGAGCAATGGATGATTTAGGAGGATTAAATGGTTGGATTTTATTGACAGGAATATTATTGAAATTGGGTGCCCTATTGAAGATGATGTGTGGTATTGTGGGATGGATGGTGGGGAGGATGTGATACATTTCTGGAAAAGATCTAAGAAAGTCGTATCCACATGAAAGGATTTGGTTCGAGGGTTGCAGAACTGGAGAGAACTAGGTGAGAAAGACAAGGTTAGGGTAGGTTTTTGGCTGTGCATGGTGAGTTTTTTGGTGTGCTGGTTGGGCTCTGGGCCGGGTTTTTCTTTTTATGCACCAACTCTGGGGGATGATTGTGGGATATAAGTGCTTATGATAGGTTGTTGTATTATTGGGTAAGGGATTCTTGATTGGCTCATATGTGTCTGCCTTGTTTAGCTAAGCTGCATGAGAGGGATCATGTAGTTTGATATAGGTGACTGTTAGAGGTAGGTATTGTTGTAGATTGGTGGGTTTGGTGTAGGCAGTAGTTATTATGCACAGAGATGTCAAGGAAGGTGATGTGGGTGTGAGATTAGGATTGGGTGTTATTGAGAGAGTTTATAAAGTCAAGGGGGAGGTTTTCACCATGGGTCCAGATCATGTAGATTATGTATAGAAATACACAGTTGGAGAGAATTATTTTGAAGAAAGGTTTCTTCCTATCTGCCCAAAAAATGATATCATCCATGAGACTGTGGAGTTTGTGGAATGAACAGATTTCTATGCAGGTGGAGTTGATTAGGTCTGTGGAGGACCATAAACAGATATTCTGGGTCTTAACCCATTCAACACACCAAACCACCCACCATGCACAACCCAAAACCAATTGTATTATAGTCTTTCTCACATAGTTCTCACTGAGCCTGGAATCCCTGAACCAAATCCTTTCACATGCCTATGACTTTCTCAGATCTTTTCCAGCATTGCATAAGATTGCAATGCATTTTTTCCCACCATCCCTCTTACAACATCCTGCCTCAACTTCAACATCCACCCAACTTAAATACAGGGTTATTACAAATGATTGAAGCGATTTCACAGCTCTACAATAACTTTATTATTTGAGATATTTTCAGAATGCTTTGCACACACATACAAAAACTCAAAAAGTTTTTTTAGGCATTTAAAAATGTTCGATATGTGCCCCTTGAGTGATTCGGCAGACATCAAGCCGATAATCAAGTTCCTCCCACACTCGGCGCAGCATGTCCCTATTAATGAGTTCGAAAGCATCGTTGATGCGAGCTCGCAGTTCTGGCACGTTTCTTTGTAGAGGAGGTTTAAACACTGAATCTTTCACATAACCCCACAGAAAGAAATCACATGGGGTTAAGTCGGGAGAGCGTGGAGGCCATGACATGAATTGCTTATCATGATCACCACGACCGATCCATCGGTTTTTCAATATCCTGTTTAAGAACTGCCGAACATCATGATGGAAGTGCGGTGGAGCACCATCCTGTTGAAAGATGAAGTCGGCGCTGTCGGTCTCCAGTTGTGGCATGATCCAATTTTCCAGCATGTCCAGATACACGTGTCCTGTAACGTTTTTTTCGCAGAAGAAAAAGGGGCCGTAAACTTTAAACCGTGAGATTGCACAAAACACGTTAACTTTTGGTGAATTGCGAATTTGCTGCACGAATGCGTGAGGATTCTCTACCGCCCAGATTCACACATTGTGTCTGTTCACTTCACCATTAAGAAAAAATGTTGCTTCATCACTGAAAACAAGTTTCGCACAGAACGCATCCTCTTTCATGAGCTGTTACAACCGCGCCGAAAATTCAAAGCATCTGACTTTGTCATCGGGTGTCAGGGCTCGTAGCAATTGTAAACGGTAAGGCTTCTGCTTTAGCCTTGTCCTTAAGATTTTCCAAACCGTCGGCTGTGGTACGTTTAGCTCCTTGCTTGCTTCCTTCGTCGACTTCCGCAGGATACGCGTGAAACTTGTCCGCACGCGGTAAACCGTTTCTTCGCTCATTGCAGGCCGACCCGTTGGTTTCCCCTTACAGAGGCATCCAGAAGCTTTAAACTGCGCATACCATCGCTGAATGGAGTTAGCAGTTGGTGGATCTTTGTTGAACTTCGTCCTGAAGTGTCGTTGCACTGTTATGACCGACTGATGTGAGTGCATTTCAAGCACGACATACGCTTTCTCAGCTCCTGTCACCATTTTGTCTCACTGCGCTCTCGAGCGCTCTGGCGGCAGAAATCTGAAGTGCGGCTTCAGCCAAACAAAACTTTATGAGTTTTTCTACGTATCTGTAGTGTGTCGTGACCATATGTCAATGAATGTAGCTACAGTGAATTTATGAAATCGCTTCAATCATTTGTAATAGCCCTGTACTTGTCCACAAATACCAACACCCTATTGCCTCTTAGATCTTTTCCAGCATTGCATACCATTTTTCCCACCATCCTTCTTACAACACCCTGCAGACCAACCAACTTGAATTATATACTTGTCCATAAATACCATCCATCCATAGCACCTAAACCATCCACATAGTTCCTTCCCTTGCAATAGGTCTTATTGCAAACATTCAACATGCGTCCACCCACCCCCACTGATTGCAACCCCACCACTGGTGAAAGCTACCCTATCAAAACCACCTTGTATATTAGTGTAGCTCCATTGTTCAAGTTCTTACATGGCCTCATCACAAACAATGTGTCTGTCAGGATGGATGGTCACAGACAAACAGTTTACTCCTAAAATCCAGGCAACCAGGTTGCCACTCATGTCAGCTCCCACAACTCAATTGACCTCAATAACTTCTTTACTGTTAGATGTTAGAGCCATTATACTACTCCCTGAAACCACATCACTGCCCTAGATGCATATCAGATGTTCTCAATGATTATGGAGACTGCAATAACAAGTTCAAACTTATATTGAGTCTAGAGCAGGGGTAGCTGCTACGTGCTGAGGAATACAACAGTATTGCCAATTCGTGCATTTCAATGCTGGTCATGTTTAGTTTTCTGTCACATCTTATAATATTTTGATTTTGCATAAACCTTTAAAAATGAAAAAAAAAAACCTTTCTGAATAAAGGCAACCTGATGATGGATGGTGCACTTTCCCATATTTAATCAGAAATGTTACTGCTTATGAGCAAAATTTGCAGCTGTTTTGATGGATTCATGATTAATTTTGTAATGTTTAATAATTATTGATTCACTTGTATTTGATTTCAATTGAAAAAATTGTAATCAGTGGTAACACTGCAACAATAAAAGCCTGAACAGTTTTTTCAGTGTGGAAAAAATTGAGGGATTCTCATTGTATAGCTTCATTTGAATTTTTAAGAAATGCCAATAGAATGACTAACAAGCATTACACATCTATACTGCCATGTTAAATATTGAAATTATACAGAACAGAAATAACTACACTGGTTAAAAAAAAATACTTTATCACCAAGAAACACTACAAGTTCCCATTTGTGCACTTGGGATATCAAATTTGTTAGTATTACACTACACAAGTGTTGGAATTGTGCTACAAAACTGCTCCTCGTCTCTATTACCATCTTGATTTTGCACTTTTTATGTTTTTTTTATTCCTAATTGTGAAATAATGGCTTAAAAAATGGAATTAAATGATCAGTAACTGATAAAACATGATTAGTTTAAAGGTTTACAGATAGGAATAAAAAAGACTAGATGTATTGAGCTGTAGTGCACACATCTTACTTTCCTAAAAATAGCTCATTTTAAGTATCATAATTGTAAGTGAGACATAAAACTCTATGGAGAAGAATAGAAACTACACTGAGCTTTACATCAACTACTTGCAGTTTTATTTCAGAGATCTAACAGTAGACAAAACCTAAATTATGTTCATTCACATACGGCATATTTATTTATGGGTGAATATTTTCTTTTTAAGGGAAAATTGATTGTCTTTGTGAGATTTAAGTCTACAAAGCAGGAGACAAAAACTTCATTATGGCTAATATCATGTACTTTGTTCCTGAGTCACTCATAGGAATCTACCATCTTATATGTATTTAGTTAGAACTATATTTTTACGTATTTTACATAGTACTTCCATTTAATGTGCAGTAACTCATTTTACCCCTCCATTTTTTTGTCACAGTTACATCATGCCCTGCTGGATGCTTGATTGCTTTAGACCTCAAGTAGAAGAGGTGCGAGTACTGAATTTTCAGCACTGTATGCTAAATGATGTTCCAGTTCAAGTATTCTCCTTCGAGAGAACTTTGGAAGAGCTGTATTTGGATGCAAATCGCGTAAGTTGCTTTGAGGCATTTGTACCTTCTATGTAACTAACTTCATAATTATAATTATCTGGATTGCTATTCTATCATTTATAGTTTGTTCTAATTTTTAACTGACTACAAAAAAGGAGGTGGTTCTCAATTCATCTGAATTTTTTTTTTTGGATGTGTATGTTCAGCGATATCTTCGCCAATTTTGAACCGATTTAATTGAAATTTTTATAGTGGATAGAGTATACCTCCAAAGTGGTCCCATATGAATTTCATTGAAAAACCACCCCTTCTACCCCTTTACACCCCTTAACTTTTATACAAACCCACACTTTTTATCCGATTTTGATGGAACTTTTGAAATGTATAGTAAAAAATAAACAGAAAAATACTGTCCACTTTTGGTTTGAAAAAACCGAACACTTCTCCCCCTATCCACCCCTTAATTTTTGCCAATGTTCTTTATACAAAGCTAAAGTCGACACCATTTAACTGATCTCCATTAAAGTTGGCATATACATGTAATTTTTCATGGAAAAGGTTTCTGACCCAAAATAATAAAAAAAACACCCCTCTCTCCCTTTACACCCCTTAATTTTTATACAAACCCACATTTTATATCCGATTTCAATTGAACTTTGGACATGTATAGTCAAAAATTAAGAGAAAAATGCTGTCAGCATTTGGTTTGAAAAAACTGAACCCCTCTCACCCTATCCACCCCTTAATTTTTGCCAATGTTATTTATACAAAACTGTAGTCGACATCATTTAACTGATCTCCATTAAAGTTGTCATATACATGTAATATTTCATGGACTAGGTTTCTGACCAAAAAAAAAGCCACCCCATCTCCCCATTTACACCCCTTAATTTTATAGAAACCTATATTTCATATCTGATTTTGATTGAACTTTGCCAATGTATACTTTCAAACAAACAGAAAAATCTTGTCAACATTTGGTCTGCCAAAGCTCAACCCCTCTCCCTCCTACCAACCCCTTAATTTTTGTCAATGTTCTTTTTATAAAAAGCTACAGTCGCCACCGTTTGACCTATTACCATGAAAGTTGACGCTTATATGTACTTTTTCACGAGGAAGGTTTCTGACCAAAAAATCAAAAAACCACCCCCACTCCCCATTAAACCGTTTAATTTTTATTCAAACCCACAGTTTTTATCCAGTTTAGATAGAACTTAGCAAACTTTTACTGTAAAACAAAGAGAAAAATAATGTCAGCTTTTGGTTTACAAAAACTGAACCCTTTTCCCCGTTTCCGCCCCTTGACTTTTGTCAGTTTTCTTTTTGAAAAGCTACAGTTCACACCATTTGACCGATCTGTATGAAAGTTGGCACATATATGTATTTTTTTTTATGGAGAAGATTTTTGACCAAAAAATAAAAAAAAAACTACCCTAGCTTCCCTTTTACATCCCTTAATGTTTCTACAAACCCACATTTTAATCAGATTTCAGTGGAACTTCGCATGTGTATACTTTAAAGCAAATAGAAAAAGAAACATACTACTCACATTACTTTGACAAAAACACAAACCCTATTCCCCTTTCTACCCCTTTAATTACTGTCAATGTTCATTATATAAAGTTACTGTTTCTATCTGATTTTGAAGGACGTATGCACATGTATACTTCAAAACAAACAGAAAAATACTGTCTGCATTTGGTTTAGAGAAGCCAAACCTCTCTCCCCCTTTCCACCCCTTTAATCTACACAATGCACAGTTTCTATCTGATTCTGAAGAAAATTTGCACACGTATACTTTAAAAAATACATAACAATTATGTTTAAATTAGGTTGCAGAAGCCCAACCTCTCTTCCCTTCTACCCCCACCCCTCCTAATTTCCAATATTCTTTATAGATACCTACTGTTTTCATCAGATTTCGATGGAACACTGCAAATGTGTACTTATGAAGAAAAAGAAACATTCTGTTTACAAAACCCAACCGCTCACTCCCTTGCCCCATTTAATTTTTGTAAATGTTCTTTACACAAAGCTACAGTTTTTATCTGGTTTCGATGGAACTTTGCACATGTGTACTTTAAAACAAAGAGAAAAATACTGTCCACACTACCTTAACAAAAACCTAACTATTCACCTCCAAACCCCTTAATTATTTTTTTTTATACAAACCTTAAATTTCTATATGATATCAATAGAAATTTACAAACGTATACTTTAAATCAATCAGAAAAGACAGTCTACATTTGGTATACAAAAGCCCAATCCCTCTTCTCCTTTACCCCCATCGTTTATAATTTCCAATGTTCTTTACTTAAGTACCGTCAAAATCAGTTAAGCTATTTTTAAGTCATTGCAGAATATATATAAAATGTATGTGCCCTAATGTCTCAACATGTACTTCAGATTTCAACTTGGACCCCTAGCTTTTACATTGTGAAAACCAATTAAATATCTATATTTTCTGTGTGATGCCGGAATGAACAGAAATATTCCAGAGACAGATTTGTGTATGTGGTATATATTAATGTCCAGATGTTACATGTTTCGATTATCGAGCAACAGCTTAAACAGATGTTATGATTAGATCGAAACACAGCCTGGATCAAAATGTAAACTGACATTCCTTAACACAGCATCCAATTCACCCTATTCTGAAAGTTGTTGTAATGCCAGATTTTTTTTTTAAAGCATTCGCTTTAACCATCGAGCTACCAGGAAGTTCGCAAAATGAGAACATATTTAAATACAAATTAACTATAATACCACTAAAATTTAAAAATAAAATAATTGTTTAAAAAACATAAAAACCGCCTTCAAAAAAGGGCACTAAAATTTTAAAATAACTTTATACCTTGCTTAGAAGAAAGTAAATTAAAATGGACAATATTTTACATTACTGTTATTGAAATTTTTACATTAATTAGTTATTTTTGGAGTCGGTGCCAGCCAAAGCAAGAAAAACAAAAAGATAAATAACAATAATACATAAAAAATCATGTTACTACTTACCTACAATTAATTCTAGAAACAGTTTTCAACAAAACTGAAACATATAGATCATACACTGATATTATACTAACTATGAAGTATTTACTGCATGATGCAGCCTACCAACTGACACTGTAGCGCCAGAGATATGCCTGGATAACCAACGAAGCCGAGCCACAGATAACATACCGTTAATTTATTTCCCTACGCTGTCTCCCGCAGTAAAACTATCTTCCTCACGACATGCTGTAAAATGTTTGGAATTTTTGTTCGTACTCTCTGTTCGCCTCGAACACCAAATAAAGTTCAGTACTTCAATCTGCGCGATCTGACAGCTGGCACCGACTCCAAAAATAACTAATTAATGTAAAAATTTCAATAACAGTAATGTAAAATACTGTCCATTTTAATTTACTTTCTTCTAAGCACGGTATAAAGTTATTTTAAAATTTTTAGTGCCCTTTTTTGAAGGCGGTTTTTATGTTTTTTAAACAATTATTTTTTTTTAACTTTTTTGTATGTTAATCCTGCCATTTTTTGTGATGGTATATCATTTGTATTAATACAAATCTTCTTAAAAACTTCAATGAGTGGTGAAGATAACTTTTATTAAAGGTTAATAAGAAAAACGAGCATTTTCTTTAAAAATATAAGTCTATGGAAGGATGCTAAAAATAATTCTATCAGATAAAGTATGAATTTAATGTGTTTTGCAAATGATAGAGAAAAGAGAAGTTTATGGAATACTCTTATGGAAAGAAGAAACAGCATGTTGAATCACATTTTGGTTAATTTGTTAGTGGATGGAGAAAATTGATGGTTAGAACTGTGGAGGAAGAAACAGTTTGGTTAAGTGAAGTAGAGAGTTAATGATGTAGGTTGTAATGGACATGTGAAGGTAAAGAGATTAGCTCAGGATTAATGGAGTATTGCAACATAGCAGTCGAGAGACAGGAAAGAACGAAGATTTTACATAGAGCAGCATCTGGCAGGGTCTAACTAAATCAGGTATCTTTAATTACATAATTTTTTTGTAAATTGGATTATGAATTATTAACAAACAGATATATTCATAACATCATTTAACTGCCAGGGCGTCCTCAAGCATTCTTCTTCTTCGAATGCCTTGCCCATGTCTAACCGTAGGCTGTTTGGGGGCATCCATTAATTACGTGAGGTGTTTTACTGGAATTCCGGACTCCCCCCCCCACCCCTCTGGTGAGACTTTGTGAGATCTCGTCCGACCCGCCCCTTTTAAATTACTTGAGATTTTGATGGAGACCCCCCCCCCCTACCCCACTAATAGACCTCGTAACTTTTGGAGACCTTTTTTTTTTAAGGACTCATGCTTCCAAGGGTGGTTATACCCCCAATTTTTGATGAAATTACCCCCCCCCCTAAAGTCGACTTCTGCGTCATTTGCAGACCCTTTTTTTTTTTCAGCTCTACAGTCCTACAAGAATTTCAAAACCTAACATGAGATTTCCGTTGACTCCCCACCTCCCCCTTGGTGAGGTTTTGTGAGATTTCGCCAGACCCCCTCCCCCCCCAATTTCACCTCACGTAATTAATGGATGCCCCCTTACTGTAGGGGATATTTAACTCTGCATGGTTTTCCATTGTCTTCCCCAGTGGGACAGTATTCACAAATGTTGTTGAAAGTGTTAATTACGTGATAGTGTGTATGTTCAGTGTAGAGTTGTTTGTGTTGTGGATGAGAGATGAAACAAGGGAGAGGTTGAAACCCTGTGCCAGCCCATTCAGGCCTACTCTTCTGAAAGACATTTAGGAGGCCACCACACTTATCACCTCCATTTGATGGGTGAATCACCATCAAGAGTGCCATATACTCTCACTCTATATACATTGCAGAGAAATTTGGGATTTGATTCAGGAATTCAGTGCATAGTCTGGTGATTAGGAATTGAGCTCCACCACCTCTCCTATCCTACTGACCAAGTCCCAACGATGAGAATTTCTTCCACCAGCAGGACTTAAACCAGCTAATCCTGTGTCAGTGCCGGACACCATCACAGCACCGCAACGAACTGAGCCAACAGGGTAGTCCCTCAAGCATTATGATCTGTCAAAATATGGATGTAACCATTTCTCAAGACCAATGACCAGTCTGAGAATATCGTAAAAGGTTTGATAGTTAAGTTTAGTAACTTGCCACTGTGTCGTGAGCACTATGCAAGAGGCTCTGGTCCTTCAACGTGTTTTGATCCATCATTGAATAGGTGTGTGGCTTACATTATTGCTTCTGTTTGTGTGTTCACTGTCATAAAAATGCCTCAGTTGGAATTAGGACAAAAAAAAAAATCTCCTTAAAAAGGGGCAAGTGTGGTATTTGAAATATGGGAAATATTGGTGCAGGTGTGCTGTGAGAATGCTATGAAGAAAATAATTGTGTAGAAATTGATAGAATAGCTTGCTGAGGGGACAGAATGAAAGACATGATCAGAGCTTAGGGAAGCCATTAATCACTCAAATGGAGAAAAACATTGTCTAAGTTCGTCAAACTCTTAACCAAGTATATGATTTTGGAGTATCACAAAGATACTCTTCTACATACTTTGGATAGTATTCCAGCAGCCCCTATGTGATAAGTGACACTTCCACACGAAAAAAAAACTAATTTGGGTCAAGTGTTTGGAAGATGCAGGAGTGTACACATGGTAGGGAGAAGAACCATAATTTAGATCTTGCATAATGTAGGAGTAAAGTAGTTCATAAAGAAGTGAAATTTGTGTGAGAACAGAAAAAACGTGTAATAAGAACATTTTTTTTGCTATACCAAATGAGATGGGTAGCTCTGAAAAGTTCTTGTAGCACAAGTACCTTGCAACAAAATAGTGAAGAATAATTTTTTAATGTGTGCGTCGAATCTACAAATAAGCCCATATTTGTAGTGAGATGGGAAGAAAGGCCAAGGAGTATAGGGAATGTCTGTACCCCATAATGTATTGCTTAATTACTTCTCAGTTATGACTCACTTCTGAAGTAAAAGTGATGTCAGTTATATGGATAGTGAATAGCTGTTATTGATGGAGGTGGAATAGTTTATGTTCTCAGTTTGTACTATATATAATGACCATTTTCTATGGATTCATTAACATTTATTCTCATTTACTAGTCAATACTGTATGAAAGACATCTTTATGTTTAAGTAGGTGTTCCCTATATGTGGTGTTTGTCACAGTCTCATGAGACAATTAGTTTGCTGTTGGTTTTAACTATATCCACCAGTGGGGTTCTTTGTAACTTATGCGTGATCTAACAATGTTCGGACTAAGTTAAACAGTCTCCCACATCACCCGTCTCCCATGGTGTTCTCCTGTTGACAAGGGGCTCGTCCCGAAAATTTCTTTTTCGTTTTTTTGTGTGTGTGTGTGTGTGTGTGTTTGCATCCCACATCCATCATCTAGGGTTGGGTGGTGGCTCGTTTCCCTATCCTAATTTGATTCATATATATATAATCACTGAAGGCGAGTAAAAAGCATTTAAAAAAAATTGAATATATATATATAATTTAAAATATAAATCCGGAAACGGAAAGTAACTGCCACTTGGCTCACATGCTTGCAGGATGATTTTGACACACAAAAAAGATACAAACACAAATGAAACATTACAATTGTCAAGTGTATGTTATCAGCTGAAGAATGTGAAATGCTTAATAAGGTGAGAGTCATTACCCAATAATTGTGATTTATTGCAGGTGAGTGGGTTGAAGGGATGGTGTTAGTTTCAAAAATGTAGAAGAGAGGACAGGTAGTGGGGGATAGGAAGTTAGAGAATATACCTGAACCTTGCAATACGAGTAATTGAGAAGTTGATGAACATATATATCATTCTTTTGTATTCATTTAACTTCTTATTTATTCATTTTGTAATAAGTCCTCAGCTATGCTTCTTGTCCTATGTTCTCCATTACTGAATCTTCTCTCACCTGATACAACTGCCACAAATGACAAATATTGTCCCTTTCATGCCTTGTGTGCAGCATGTTCATCTGCAGATGAGAGGTATACTTGTACGCCTGATAATTTCTGTGTTCCTTGTGTTTTTGTATCTTACTTGTGTATCGACACACCCTTGCTATCATCTGTTGTAAGCGGTGGTTTCTTCCTCTAACAGAATTTTGCCCCTCTTCTAGACTAGACCAAAACTGTCGTCTCAAATGACACTTGTCTTCTATCTTGCACACATTAATAGTAAAGAAAATCTGTCTGACCTTCCCACTTTGAATGTTTATACATGTATACTTTTCTCCTATAACTGGAAATAGTACCCCTAACTGGGAAAAATAAATAAATAAATAAAAATGTTGAACTATCTATAATAATGACTGGCTAAGTAAACCTCACAACCCAGTGCTTATGCTGGAAGGAAATGTTCTTTTAATGTTCCCAGTCACTGATTGTTTCAAACACTATGGAGCAGTATGTCTCAGGAGTGAATACCATACTTGGTCAGAGTCTTTTGCTTGCACTTCCTGTCTTCTTGGTGCTAGGCTCTATCACACTAGTGCACACCATTTAAGCTACACCACACAAAGCATCAGGCCTAGTAGTGAGGTTGATTACAAATTCATGAATCCTTCATGCACGTATCGAGTGTGGTGGGTGAACGGTTAGCGCTCTGGCCTCACATTCGGGAGGACGCCGGTTCGAATCCCCGTCCGGGCATCCAGATTTGGGTTTTCCACGGTTTCCCCAAATCACTCCAGGTGAATGCCGGGATGCTTCCTTCAAAAGGCCATGGCCGAATTCCTTCCCGTTCCTTGTCCCCAGTCCCATCCTGCCTTTAGTGACCTTAGCTGTCGAAAAGGCGTAAAGCAATAAGTAAAAAATAATAATAATAATAGATGCACGACATGTTACCTCCCCCATTCTATTCCTGTATAATTTATGAACTATGTGACTAATCATTCACAATCATTCTGTTTCCTCGGTCTACATTGCATGGGCTTTTATTTGTTGCAGTACATAATGTTCTGAATTTTCAGAAAATGAGTTATTTCCAAGGTAAATATAAGAACAGTCCACTTCCTACTAAAGTAATTGTTTATATCTGTATTATAGTTTCCACAACCATCTATAGATGCCTGTTTCATTGTTGTCAACATTTCAGAGAGAGAGTGCAAAAAAATCCTCTCGGGTGTCCAGCCGGATGGTGTTGTAAAAACCAGACGTTTCGACAGCTGATTCTGCTGTCTTCATCAGGTATCTCGTGGTTGTTCTCAGCTAACTGTCTCTGCCTCGACTGAGTCAGCTGTCGAAATGTCGTATTTTTACACCACCATCCGGCTGGACACCCAAGAGGATTTTGTTGCATCAATATGCCGGGAAAGTCTCCACTTACACAGAGAGAGAGTGTTTTTTTTAAATTTTTGCTTATGTATCAGTTTTTATCAAAAGTGCACAGAAATAGTAGGTATGAAATGAGTCAGAGCAATGTCTTAGGTTGCTGGACTCAAATTTGGTAAGACCAACAGTCAGACCCAAGGAATGTTTTACTCCTTTACATATTTTGGTTTTATTTCTTTTTGTGGTCATATTCATTTACAAAGCCATCATGTTATCTTTTCAATTTCATATTTAAACTAAAGATCTTTCATGTTATTTATTAACTGAAATACTGGCAAACTGTACAGCTGTAATTTAGTAGTGATAGAGCACATGCTCCACTGGCAGTTTCCCTAGTTACCTGTTAACCCCTTTCTTACTATTTTATTGTTATCTTAAATCCGTTGAGAGTAAATCCCTCATCCCCCCTTTTCTATCTACCTCTGCCTTTCACAAATTTTAATTTTAAATTCTTTCATCATTTTTGCTAAATTCCCTTGATAATTTATTACCGAGCGTGGTGGTGTAACGGATAGCGTTCTGGCCTCGCATTCGGGAGGACGGCGGTTCGAATCCCCGTCCGGGCATCCAGATTTGGGTTTTCCATGGTTTCCCCAAATCACTCCAGGCGAATGCCGGGATGCTTCCTTCAAAAGGCCATGGCCGAATTCCTTCCCATTCCTTGCCCCCATCCTTTCCCGTCTCTAAAGACCAAGTTGTTAAAAAGGGACGTTAAACTGTTAAAAAAAAAAAAGATAATTTATTCTAATCTCTTACTCCTTTACTAACAAACAAACAAGAAAATCCCACTCACTTACACCTGAAATTGAGTGCCAGTGTGTGGTCATAGTCAGTGGCGGATCCAGGATTTTGGTTTGGGAGGGGGGGGGGGGCTTGAGCAGATTTCGGTTTTGGGTAGCTTGAGCGGATTTTGTTTGAGGGGGTGGGCCTTGAGTTGGGCAGGGTTATTAGTCATGCCACCCTTAAAAAATCATTAGAGCAAAAGAAAAATTATGATGTTGGGGGTGGGCCTTGAGTTGGGCAGGGTTATTAGTCATGCCACCCTTAAAAAATCATTAGAGAAAAAAAAAATATGATGTTGGGGATGGACCTAGATCCTTTAGGGGGTGGGGGCTGAGCCCCCTAGCCTCTCCCCCCCCCCCCTGGATCTGCCACTGGTCATAGTCATCTTTTCTGTTCCATACACTACTCATCATACTTCTACCAATATCTTCCCATGCCTCATCATCAACATACATCTTGTACACTTCCAGCACTCTCTTGACCCTCATTCTGTCATCTAGTGATTCCCAATCCAGCTCCTTTATCATATCAGTTACTGTGTTTCCACAAACTCCTGTATATGATAACCCAAAACGTGGTCATTTAATACCATCACCACTGACATAATAGACATTTTCCTACTTTTCAACATGTGATTAATACAAAAGAAGCTATGCTATCTCCTTGTTTGTTGTGTATATCAATTAAGTGTAATGTTTGTATTTATGCCTTTTTTTCCTTCAGGTTTCTGATTTACCAAGGCCATTATTCCACTGCCATGGACTGAAAATTCTGTCTCTTAGTGACAATGAAGTCCAAAGCTTACCTCCAGCTATTGCTTCTCTGATCAATTTACAGCACCTGGATGTTAGCAGAAATGGTAAATCTAAAATTAATTTAAGTGCTCAATTTAAAAAAAAAAATCTGTTTCATAAGCAACCATTCCTTGAACTTGCTGGCTTCGATTTACTCTTTTAAAACATTAATTTGTTTCTCTGTGAAATAGATGGGAAAATAAACAGTAAGTATTGCAGCAATTAATTTGACATATCACAACATTCAGTTATTTAATAACTTGATGGGCAACAAAGAACTAAGATGAATATTTCTGATGAGTAGCAAGTAGGATATGAGGAGGATTAAAGAATATATCTGCAGTTGAGGCAGCTGACATTTTCTGGTGCAACAGTAAATTCCCATTTTGATGGTGATCTCATAGCCTGTTGTCCCCCATGGAAGTTTATTTGAATTAGTGAGGCCATTAGGAATCAGAGCATCCAGTCTTTGTGCTATGTGTCTGCTTGGACAAAAATGGATTTGGCCAAAACTGTGTTCAGTGAAGACACCTGCATTTGCTTCCATTATGTCTTCCTTTAGAATCAGTAAATGTTTATTTCTCATTACCCAATCCCATTTCATATTGGTAAGTAGAATTTTCCTGTCTAATCCATGTAATCAGGGTAAATTAAACCAACCATCACATTACATAACTTCGAAATTCTTTTCACCGTGTAGAAAGTAATGTTTATATTGTTCTGTTGCATTACTTCAACTTTTGATTGTGGTTTCATTCTCTTAGTTAATAGAAGTTGTCAGCACTTTTATTTCACATTGCTATTCAGTTGTTTGTTTTACTTAGAACTAAAATTAGTCCTGCTAATTCCAATAAAATAATCTGTGAAATGTTTTAAATAACTTTCACAATACTGTCTATGCCAGTACTCATATTTTTCGATTGGATTGAAACATTTGGCCCATTTTCTTCTAGCACTAGGTGGGATTCCAGATAACATAAAGGGATGTAAGCATCTTACATACATAGATGTGAGTGTAAACCCTCTTGAAAAACTACCAGAAGGATTTACGCAATTACTTGCATTGGAAGAACTGTATTTAAATGACACTTATCTTGACTATTTACCAGCCAATTTTGGAAGACTGATGAGGCTTAAAATTCTAGAGTTGAGAGAAAACAATCTTAACACACTTCCAAAATCAATCATTCGTCTGAGGAATCTACGAAGACTGGATTTGGGACAGAATGAATTTTCAGATTTGGTGAGTTTTGTTTTCTTTCTTTTTGTCTTACAACTGCAGTATTTTTGGGCCATGAGAAATTTACCAACCACTAGATACATGTGGTTCCATGGACAATACATATCCATAAAAATGATCCAGACTGATATTGTTGAGGTAGATGTGTTGTAATTAGTGCGTATTGTGTGTGTTCCATAACCCATAAAACAGTAAAAAGCTGTCTAGCTAAACATGGTTGAAAAATGCGAAAACTGATACGTGTCTCTATTTTGTGAATTGTTGTATACTTACTGATACATAGTTCTCTTCCAAGTACTGTTGATTCTTCTGTCAACAAAGACTTCCATTTTCACTATGGAAATTCTATTGTGTATCCAAACCAGTGCTTAGCTTTTGCTATCCATGCACTTTTTATCTGATCAAATTCAGCAAATTTGTGTCAAGATTTTTGTTTGCACACAGTTTATTTAAGAGCTGATTGCTTATTCCAAATTCATGAAGTCAGTCAGTGTACAACTTCTAACATTTACTTCTTTTTTGCCTTGGGTTTTTAATTTATACTTTCAACAATGTACAAAGCATATAGTTAACTGGTTTCAAAAAATGTGTATACGTAACGGTATCTTAAAAACAAAATGGAAGACATGGTATTGTTGGCATATTGCCGATTACCAATACCTTCACCATAGTGACTGAAACTGATAAGATGTAGTGAGGCTATACTACTGTATTATTGCAACAAATAAGCATCTGTGCTGATTAAATTCATGCCTGAAGACCGTGCATTATTGAATAGTATTTAATAGCAAGTAGGATGATCTCAGAATTTCAGCAGCACAGCATAATGTTCCAGTACAAACAAAGATTTGTTTTTCTAAAAAAACTTAGTTATTAAATTAAATTTGGTAGGGGGAGGGGGAGGGGGTTGCATTTAGCGATGATTGTTAGCAGTCCGGTAGCTCAGCAGTACAGAATCTGACTGGATTTAAAGTGATCCTAGGTTCATATTCTGGTGAAGAATTTTTTTGCGCTCTGTCCTAATTTTCAAATGTTTCTGCTGTTCACTTTGTGTATGCAAAGTATGCCACAAATGGGCAGATGGTATGTTGATACCATTTGCATGGTAGGATTGCAGTGTTGGGTAAAGCCATAGCAATGCATAATGTGCAGCAACTTGAACATCTGCATTAAAGACGCATCAAATTTATGTTATTTATAGTTATAAGTTTGATCACATAAATTAAGGTCATATTTAGCATAGTAATTTGCACAAAGAATTAGGAGAAATCATCAAAAGGTTTGTACAGTTTGTGCTGGTGAGATTTTCTGAGCTTACTGTCTTGCATCTTTAAAACTTATTATGTTTCCTTATTATGTATTATAAAATACTGTTATTTCCTTTGTTCCCAGATGAAATAGTATTAACTCTCTTAAAAAAAAAATTGTGTGCCCTCATGATTTATAAAAATGGCTTCAGTGTTTATTAATTATCATGTTTCCACATTTTTTTTTCATGCTAATCCAGGCATGTCTTAAATGTAAGTACTCAGTAGTGTAATTTTTTTAAAATTCACCTCTAAGATTAACTTTGTAAGAGCACATACAGAGCTTGAAATTCTTGGGTTCATAACCTGTCCTCGACAAGAGTGGAGATTGCTGCTTGGTGGAGGCCGGCTTGGCTGCCAGTCTACCTCTTTTGTTAAGGTTTTTTTGCTGTCCTCAGTCTTTCGACTGGTTTGATGCAATCCTCCATCCCTTCCTGTCTTGTGCTAACCAGGGCCGGCGTTAGCGGGGGGTAAGTGGGTCATTTGTACCCGGGCCCGCCGGCTGATGGTGGGCCCCGATCACCGGCTCCAGGGGCCCCCAGCCTCGGAACCATGAAATCCGCCATTGTCGCCCGGCCAGTTTGTAGAGATTTTTTTTAAAAAAAGGTCGCCCATTTTACCCCGGGCCCGAAATTCCTAGAGCCGGTCCTGGTGCTAACCTCTTCATCTCTACATACCCCTTGCAACCCACGTCCTCAATTTTCTGCTTCATATATTCTAATCTCTGTCTTCCTCTACAGTTCTTACCATCAACTGTTCCCTCCACCAGCAAATTAACCAGTCCAGCATGTCTCAAAATATGACCTACCAATCTGTCCCTTTTTTCTGTAAGCTTCATCCACAAACTTCTTTCCTCACCCATCATTTCCAAAACTCGTTCACTTCTTACTTTGTCTGTCCACTTAATATTCAGCATTATATGATCCCGAAAATTTCAAGCTCTATATGCGTATGTTGTTTTTCCATGTTTTGATGCCGCAACAACCTTCATCTTTTTTACTCGGTGGTTATTCTCCTATCCAACTGTATTATGTATCTGTTGCCTAACAAACTGAAAAAGTTGTAAGGGAATCATTAGCATATACGATATTTTGCAATAAAAGACAGCTCTTTGAATCACTGTTTGAGAGCTAAGATGCGTTATCTGAAAACAAATTTGCCTAGAGATGAAGGTGTCTGAAGAACAGATTTTTAAAAATTCACTTAATTTGTCTGCTATGCAGTTTTGTGTGCGATCCCTGATCTAAACTTGACTCTAACAACTTTATTGTTGGATGTTCTGAAGCCTAAAGTGACTGCCACCATATCAAAGATTATGTGGCATACAAAACAATTTCTTTTTTGATCCGCTGCACATTCACCAACAAAAATACCACCTTTCTCAATTATTTACAAAGCTAATTTATATTGATTATAGTATAAAATATATGGAAAGAAAGAATTTTAGGGCAAGTAAATCCATCAAAGATGAAGGGAGAAGGGGATCTGCATACACAAAGAGACATACATATTTGTCATACATGGAGTTTTGCTGACTCATTGATGTTGTGAGTCTCAGTGTGTGGGCATCTGACCCCTTTGTTACATACATGTATTTGCAAAAATAAGGTTCTGAGTTACATTGTGAGACTCAGTATGTGCACATCTAATGCCCCTCACCATGTGCTTTGCCTCTTTGTAGGAACAAGTTTCATATCAAAATATGGTATTTCTGTCTCGACATGCCTAAAGAGATGCTTTTATTCGGACTATGAAAGCACACAGACACGAATGTCTTCATCATCATCGTCTGTATATTATGCCTATTCTTCACAAGACATCCTTCAGTAGATTTGAAATAATCTTTTTCACAATACAACAATTGAGTATCCTCTCTTTAACCACTTTGGGCTGCTGATTCTTTGGAACATTTCACTGCTTTTTTTCTTGGTTTTTCTTTTGGGATATCTTAGCTTTCATTAATTCAACTTTTTCTTTTCAATTCTCTCTTGTTTTCATATTTTCTGCATCTTTTATTCGTCTGGACAGGCTCTTCCACTTGAATTTTATGGGATGAAGATGTAATAATCACATTTTTCTGCCTTTTTTTGACTAGTTGGGCAGTTTTTCTTGTAATCATTGCTACTATCTGTTATGGATTGACTTCTTCCAGGGAATTCTCTTCATGGATGAGCTCGTGTGGTGTTCGAATGGGCTGGGGTGTTATTATTATTATTTTATTGTTTATTTGGTCTGCCCAATACAAATTTCCCACATTGATGGGACTGCTGATGGCGTCATACCAACATGAATAAAATCCTTTCACGTAACTAGCCGAGTGAGTCCATCGCGGCAGAGATTATGTCCACTGAAATGTCGTGTTTTATCGATGGACTCGCTTGGCTAGTTACCCGAGAGGATTTTATTCATATTCAACACCGAGAAAACCTACAGTCTTCCATACCTACAAATTAGTTTCGTGTGTTATTGTGCTTCTGATGGGATTCACCAGGTAGGATTTTCTCTTACTTCCCTTAAATGTGCTATAAGATTTGTATGAAGTCTGATCAGAAAATAACAGGGATTTTTGTTTTTCTTAAAGAATATTTGCTTATTAATCAGGATCAGTTTTGTCACCCCTCAAAGTAATCCACCTCAGATAAAATACGCTTGTGCCAGCATTTTTTCCAACTTTGGAAGCACTTCTGGAATTCACTTTTCGGTATAGCATTCAGCTCCTTCAGCGATTTTGTTTTTATCTTGTCAGTGGTGGCAAAACGTCATCCTTTTAAAGTTCTCTTCAGCCTCAGAAATAGAAAAAAGTTGCAGGGGGCCATGTTGGGCAAATACGATGGCTGAGGTAAAACAACATTTTTTTTAAACCAAAAAATCGTGAATAACCAGTGAGTTGGGAGCATTATCATGGTGCAATTTCCATGAGTGGTTTTGCTACAATTCTTGGCATTTTTGACGGATTGCTTCATGCAAATGGTGCATAACTTCCAGATAGTATTCCTTATTAACAGAACGACCATTTGGCAGGAACTTGTGATGCACAACACAATTGAAATAAAATAAAACAGTGAGGAGAACCTCTGCATTTGATCAAACTTGTCAAAATTTATTTTGGTCTTGGCTCTTCAGTCGGGTTCTATTGTGATGATTGGGCCTTGCTTTTGATGACATACCCACAAATTCATGTTTTGTTACCTGTTATGACTGTTTTAAGAAGCTCTGATCGTTGTTGACTTCTATGTGACCTTTTTTTGGTCAAAATTCAGCAGTTTTTGAACAAACTTTGCTGCCACATGTTTTATGCCCAAAACATCTGAAAAAAATTGCTTGGCATGAGCCAAATGATATTCCAACATCATCTGCAACCTCTTTCATAGTGATAAGTTGATTTTACAGAATCATTTTTTTTCTCGTCCCATGTTGTCGTCGGTTGTTGATGTGTTAGAGCGTCCAGGACGGTTGTCTTCATTGTCTTCACAGCCCTGTTTGAAACATTTACCACTCATAAACTCTTATTTTACTCACAGTAGACTCACCAAAAGCTACTGGTAACATCTTGAATGCAGTAATGCACTTTATTCCATTTTTCGAGCAAAATTTTATACAAACTCTTTGATCCATTTTTTAGAAAGTATCAAATTGCCGAGCACACCAAAACATGCTTAACCTATTTGACTTTAGAAACTAAACCAAACATTCAAGATGGCTGCCAAGTGCAACGCACTACAGGAGCATATGTACCACACAAAATGAAAAAAATAAATTGTCTGTGGGCAGCTTTATTTCAGCTTGGTCTTGTCTTCTTTATGCAGCATGAGCATCAGATTCTTGGTTTCTAAAATTTTTTTTGGCTATTGCTCTTCTAGAGCTAAACCTTAGGCCAGGTTTACGCCCGGAAGGCATGTCAAAAAAGAAGACAAACTGGTGCCAGATACTTTTAGGCAGACACAAGTAATAGTGCAGTGCACAGCAAATCAACAGCTATACTCAATAATAAGTTTTGTCTCTAAACAAAATTTACTAACAAATTATACACTAACCGACTGCACGAGAAGCACAGCTTGAGCAACCAACGTAACATTACGGACTAACTCACACATACGTCTGTCTGTCACCATTCAATAAGTTCTCAAAATTTCATGGCTAAAACTGTTAATCACAAAAAAAAAAAAAAAAAAAAAAAACCACTGTGTCCTTCCTACAAAGTATTTCTTTGTCAAATTCCATCAATATTGGTATAGCCATTTAGTTGTCAAAACGTAACAAAAAGACAGAGGCTTACTTCCGCACTTATAATATTATTAGCACAGATCACTTCTGAGGGATCAATATAATGTAAAATAAAAAAGTGTACACCTACAGCATTGTTAGACTGCCTACGATTTGCCACACATTGCACCCCTAAATTTATGGGATCTACAGTTTAACATGGAATCCAAATAATTAACAATCCAGGTGTGGCTCATACAATCAAAAACAATTCTTAAAAATCTTTGTTTCCGCCAGGATTTGATCGGAAGAACATGCTCCAAATATCAATGAGCAAACGCAATAACTACTGAGCTACCATCTCGCTATACCAGAAAGAACTACAAGGACTTAGACACCTTATGCATCTGTCTATCGCCGTTCAGTAATTTTTCAAAATTACATGACAATTTGTATTATTTATACAGAAAAAAGTATCCTATGTCCATCCTAATGCCAAATAGCTTCTCATTGCCAAATTTAATCATGATGAGATTAGCCGTTTATACCAAGAAACCTAACAAACAGACAGACAGGGAGACATAGTTACTTTCGCATTCATAATATTAGTATAGATTAGTGGAGATCACATACACATTGATGGCAAGAGAAACAATTCCTGAGGGATCAATATAGTGTAGAAAAGTGTACAGCATTGTTAGACCACCTACGATTTGCTACAAATTGCATCCATAAATTTTTGTGATCTACAGTTTAACATGGAATCTGAACAATTGACTGTCCAGGCATGGCTCATATGATCAAAAACATTCTTAAAAATCTTTGCTTCCACTGGGATTTGAACTGGAGACCTCTCTTGAAACATCAGTAAGCAAGAGCATTAACCACTGAGCTACCAGCTCGCTATACCGGAAGGTACTACAGTGACATACACACCCTATGTGTCTGTCTGTCGCCGTTCAGTAATTTTTCAAAATTACACGACAGTATGTATTATTTATACAGAAAAAAGTTTTCTGTGTCCATCCTAATGCCAAGTAGCATCTCCTTGTCAAATTTAACCACAATCGGGTTAGCCGTTTAGCCCAAGAAATGTAACAAACAGACAGCACTCTGTGTTCTTAGGCTTTTGTAATTTTGGTACAATGTTTATTAGACAGTGTTCCAGTTTGCAATTCATGTTAATGAACATTACTTTTTGTTTCTTATCTATTGCTGTTGAAAGTTTTTTTTAAACTTATGTTTGAAGACTTAGGGAAATTAGGATGAGCCAGATGTAGATTATCCATAAATTTCCACTAATTTTTCTCACTGCTCTCATGGAGTCCCTTTCCCCATGTGCTTTATTAACGAGAATAGAGTGGGCATAAAGTCAGTAGTATGGTTTATCTAGGTAATTTTTCTTTAAGAAAGTTTCATTAAGCAGTCTGTAAATACTAAATAAGCAGAGTCAGAATATTCCATGTGTGACTAATGGATTATCTTATTTTAATAACATTATTATGGCCTTCTGTCTTTTATGTTGTTAGGATTAAAATTCAATTGCTTTTGTACTAATTTCCTGCTTTAATGATCATTGTTTGTGAAGAAAATAATTTCAACTAACATTTCATCCTTTTAAAAAAATAACTTTGCAGGTTTCACTATTAAGACATTTGTTTGTTAATTAGGCAGGAATAAATAAATAGACAATCATGGTTTTATCTCCAAATAATATGATGTCTTGGCACTTGGTCCCCTAACTCCCTCACATGAATAAGGGGTCACCTGAAATATTATATATTCGTGTTAATTTTGTTTTGTATTTTTGCAGCCATCCTTGCATCAGCTTTGGCAAGTGATGGGTTTACTTTATCCGTGATCTTTTTCTGAATGGTAGTTGGATGTGTCCATTGTGTGTGTCAGTCACTGCTCTGTGTCCACCAACCATCAGTTTTCCTTACTTCACAGATTGTTTGAAAGTTTTCTGTTATGATCTCTATTTTTGATTAAAATCAAAGACTGATATTTAAATCTTTCTGATGGTGGTCATTAATATGTTGCTTCCACTTATGTGGGTAAAAGTGTTTACGACCAAACTGAACCTCTGTTAAAATTTTTGTTAGGTTTAGTATTTGCGCATTAAAAAAAATAAAATAAAAAAAACTGGAAACTGTATTTCTTTTACTCACCTTTCCTGGATAATTTTAAAAATATGATTTTAGTTGTAGTTGTAGGCACAACTACCAGGAATACTCTTGCCACAATATAAATTGAAGAGTAGTCCATTATTCACAATGCTTCAGTTATAGTTGCTTTATTTTCATGTCTGGAATTGTTTCCTAATGGATAAACTAATAAATCAGTATTACCTGAACTTAATCATACTTTTATTTGTGACTTCCTTCAATGCATATATTAATGAGTAACTGATATTTTTTTTTCAATTGCAGCCTGAAGTTATTGGCAATCTTCCCAATATTACAGAGCTTTGGGTGGATGCTAACCGGTTACGCAGTGTTCCAAGAGTAGGTATATACACTTTTTTCCTCTCCTCAGAGATTTTTATTTTATTTCATACCTAGGCTAAATCACATGAAGGAGAAATTCCAAAAAGTTCCTTCATGTATATTTAACAAATGATAGGATAAATAAACCTATCACCAAAGTCAAAGGCTGGAGTGCTGTGTCAAACACAGAAAATGAGACGGACACAATTGTACAATATTTCAGTTTAAAAACTTATTTGTGCAGAGGGGAAAAGCAACAAAAAACAACATAATTTGATAAGTTTGCTTGTTCCTTAACTGATACTCTTCATAGTGAAACTGTGGATTTGACTGATTTTTCTTTTCACTTCCACATTTAACATAGATTCTGGCATTATATTCTTGATGGTGTGAATTAATGAGTGGGTTGATTCAGTCCCGTATTGTGTTGATGACGTGGTGGTCTGATTTTTAACATGTCACCTATTTCCCATATTAAACATTGATGGTGGGTTACTACATAAAAAACTTGAAATGTTTGAAGAAATAAATTATTCTGACCCAGTTGACAGTGATTCTTCCTGTTAATACATTTTATAGTTCAAGGTGAATCACAAAATAATAAAGTAAGCTTTGAAATAATTAACTGAAAGCTTAATATATTTTTTTAAATATCCTGCACACACCAGGATTGAATCAGAACATACATCAGATTTTGATTGTATACCAAAGGTTGTGAGACTCACACCAGTAATCTTCATCATTCACACCAATAGATGTATACATTTGCATTAAGAGAATGAGGTAACTTTTATAAATTCCAAATTATCACATGTTGTCTGATTCAAAAGAGTTTGTGCAGGTGAAAAGAGAAAACTATAAGCACTTTAAGTAATTTGCCGCATATTTTGCACTAGGTGCAGTGGAACTTAACCCACGAACACATTTCCTTAACACAGTAACTCCAGGAAGACTGCCGATTCCCAGGGTCCTCACAACACAAGTCCCAGATTCGTGGGTAAATCCAATAAACCCCCAGAAGCCAGTCTGCTTCCATGGTCTTCTCGATAATCGCACAGACTTGTGGGAAATTTTAATGACAAAAATCCTTGTGGCGATATTTTAAACGGAATAGCCAATGCTAAATCTCTCGGTCCACTGAGTTTAGGGAGAGCGTAACATTAATACTGAGCTTGGTGGGTGAGAGGTGGCCTAACATTCGGGAGGATGTGGGTTTGAACCGGGGCATCCAGATTTGGGTTTTCTATGGTTTCCTAAAATCATTTGTGGTCAATGATGGAATGCTTTCTTTAAAAGGTCAATGCTAAATTCCTTCCCCTTCCTTGTCTCCAATCCTTTCCCACCTCTAATGGCATCAACATCAACAACAAGGCATAAAGCCATAAACAAAAAAATCTAAGATAAGTTTTTGGTCAATCTGGACAAAATAGGAATAACATCACAAAAACTATCCCTTCAAAAAATTACTTCCGGACTTCACTCGACATCAATTAAAAAACAAGTTTCAACTTCAGATTCCTGTCCTAATACAATACTAAGTAATGTTTATTAGTGTGGAAAGTACAATACAGAGATTGCTTGGTGAAGACTTGAAATGTAAATATCATGGCATTGCATTTGATAAAAAGCTTAACTGGGCAGAACACATTGGACAGATAGTAGGAAAAGGTTTCAAAATTCTGCACTTGTTAGGGTGAGTGATTGGGGGGGATGTACGAGAGAAGTAAAGGAATTGGGTTACAAAACTTTGAATATGGTAGTGTAGTATGGGCGCCACATTTTGAGTATCAAATACAGGAGTTGGAGAGGGGGTAAAGAAGAGCTGCTAGATTTGTTTCTGGAAATTATCACAGAATATAATCAGTAACAGATATGATAAAAGTGCTGGAATGGGACTCATTGAACGACAGGAGGAGGGTGAAGAGGGTCATGGGAGTGTACAAGTCGTATATTGGGGATGAGGTATGGAAAGATATTGGTGTAAAAATTGAAAGTAATGCATGGAAGGGAAAAGATGACCATGACAACAAGCTGGCACTTGATTTCAGGCACAAGGGTGTAGGAAGATTCTCTTTTTTTAGGTAAGGGTGTCAGGGATTGGAATAATTTACCTAGAGAAATGATGAATAATTTTCCAAAAACGTTGAAAGAATTTAAAATTAAAATTTGTAGAGGGCAAATGTAGGTGGGTGGAGAAAAGGGGGAAGATGGTTGTTTAGGGAAATTGTCACCAGAGCATTATTATTATTCCTCTTTTGAATAATGGTACTACAAATCAAATTAAGACTAGTTTTCATCCAGAAATTTTCATCTGTTTATGTACCGAAGTTGCCCCATGAAGTGGGGAAACTTTGGGACAAGTCATTTTTCTGCTTAAAATCAATAGGAAAAGTGGTTGGTACCAAAGTTAGAGTAAAAGCAATTTATTTTGTCTCACGTTATAAACATTTTCAGCTATTGTGTAGTGTGTTTCTTTCTGCCCCTGAACTGAAAAGGCTTCGGCAGAAATATTTTGACTCGCTCTTCTGCTTATCCCTTTGACGAACTTGGGTGACTGAAGAGGTGTTTTGGATGGTGAGCTCCATTAAGGATTTATCAATGAATATTTCAAATGTGCGCATTTAACTTGATCTACAATGTATGTACTTCACCTTCTCAATTTTAAGAATTTTTTTTAATTAAGATTTTTTTTTCTTTCTACCATTGTTAGAAAAATTAGCTATCTAATGTACCACCTTGGAGACATATCAGATATAATAAGTATTCAGTTCAGAAATTTGTAAATTCAGAATACTAAATGGAGGAAGAATTTAACATCCCAATTATATAAAAAAAAATTAAAATGTATAAAAGGGTGTAATTAGAAGACTAGGGAAATTGCCACCAGAGTGTTGGCTCCATCACAGTTAAATTAATAATAATACATATCTCCAAAAACATCCTTAGAAAACACACTTAGAAAATAATTTACATGTCAAAAAACACATCAAAATTGATTCCACAATCATATAAGGAAAACACATCAAAATGATATCACTACAAAAAATACAATTGTTAATAAAAACCGAAAAGCCTTTTATAGACTGCAATGATACTTCAAAGCATATTTTCATGAGAATGTTCTGCTCATTAGAAATGTCTGTTGACACCTTTATCCTAAACTATCCCTTTAAGAAAATTCTACAAACATAATATCAAGCCATATTAAGGTAGAAAAACAAATGATAAAATAACAGTAAAATATTAATCCCAAATCATAAAAAAAACAATACAAAAGCATCGAAGTTTACAAATCTCTCCAAAACACAGTAAGTAATCTTAACCAAAATTCAATAATACTCCTTTGATACCATCATCAGTCTCATCCAATAGTAGGGTCCATATGTGTAAATGTATAAAATCCTTAAAATGTTAATAGTAATTAGCTTTGTTTTGATGTTGGTGTTGTTTCATGTTAATGATGAAGAAACAAATATACTTCATAACTTATATGTAAAAGGAGGCACTGTTATACTGCAGTAAACTAATTATCTAATAATGCATATCTAACATGTGTGCTGAACAATGTAGTGCATACTGTCATATTATAACTTACATTTATAAATTACTGAAAATTTCATAATCAACAATGTTACAAGAGAGAAAAATGAACACTTCATGAGATATTTCCAAAACACTTTATCACCCATGATTGATTAGTCAAAGTGTCTTGAGTTGCTACAGGTGGTTCACTGAATCTAATTGACACTATAAAGAAACACCTTATATACATTGATGTTTGTGAAAAATTCTTTGTAATTAAATAGCAATCATTGGACCACAGATTGTTATTGTGAGTGGCAATATCGCAGAGCAGAATCTTTGGTTGTGTTGTAGTAACAAGAGCAAATGCTAACCTGAATGTGTATCAATTGAGTGATAAATAAAGAAAGTATATAAATGTAAGAATAAAAATCAATAGAAGAAACAGTGTTCTTACAACACCTTCACACCACTTGCTCACTAAACAATGCTCAAAGTCTGAAACACGGTTGAATATATGTGTCATTACCAATCTTATCATTTTTTAAAACTAGTTACAATGCAAACTAATATTAAGAAAAGCTTCTAATTCTGAACAACATGTTCCCTTATTGTCACAGTTCATCACATCGAGGTGGCAGCATAGCTTTGCTCCTCTACAATCGCAAAATGGTTTCTTCCTTTGTTTATAGACAGTTTTTTTTTTTCCTCTCACAACTACCCATAGCAAACAACTGTCTGCTACTAACTACACTTTCTTTAACAAAACAGAATGATCGTTAAAATTTGCAAACAAAGTGAAAATTTAATTTAACACTACACTGTGAACTCCATGGATTTTCACTGCTTTTCCCAGAATTCTCTTCTACACCAGAAGCATAAGTTTTGCTGTCATCTATAAATTCATCTTCTAACTTAAGGCTTCCTTTAATATTTAAATTAATTTTTGCCTAGTCAAAATTATTGGTAAATGTAATATTATTTTTGACACATTCACTATTTAATTACATTAGAGCTATTATTTGCATTTATTTTCCATGAAAGTTCATCATTACTTGGGTTCACATTTAGTTCTGTTCCTCTAATTACAGGGGTTGTCTACCCCAGCATTTACTATTTTTTTGTCTTCTGTATCCACTTTACTATCCTTACAAGGTATAGTAACAAAACTAGTTCATTATTTTTCAGTTAACCCTCCAGACTTTCCCTTACATTCATCTGACTTTAATTTTGGATCTTCTAGACCACTACCAAACCTGTTATTAACATCTTCCCCAATCTTTTTCTAATTTTTGATACTTCTATATCCTTTTTCGAAGTTGATTATTTTGTACTCTAGTTCAACTCCATTTGTCATTTCTACCTTAGTCATATGGGTCTCCTCTGTATGGTTTTTAAATTTATGTTGGATATCAGCTGCTTGGCTTTAAAACCCTTCCTGAATACCATCTGACAGGTTTGATAACATTGCGAAAATCTTCATCATTTAATTGGAATTATCCCTATTAGGATTTTCTGTAACATGAAAAGCTTCAAATGTTGATGCATTAATAGTAAGACTGGGAGATTGAGTTTCAGAGTTCGATTGATTGCTATTAGGGACCACCGAAGAACTATCTAATGCTAAAAGTACTTTAGGGGTTAGTGGTAGAATTTCAGTAATTAATGACAAGAATTCTTACCAACTTCCCCCATTTGGGTACCAGTGTCCTTAACACAGAAAATCCCCAAAACACACAAAAAAAGATAAGGAATTTTGAATTACAGTATCACTATCAGATATTACTCGGGATTCGTAAATGTTATTGTTAATCATTGCCAAAGAAAAAACATGAAAATTTTTATTTAAAAACTGCAAAATTAGTAAAACTTTTATGGAAATTAAGGTATTAGGTCCTCATTGGTTTATCATTGATATCAAAAAGTTTCCAGTAATAGACTTTTGAGTGAAAAAATATGTCTGAAATTTAAAATGAATCAAAAAATGTCACCAATTTTTTAAAATCATCTTATAATATTATAGTCACTGTTCTCAATTTTTTTTAAGTCCCTGAAGGCAGAAAACTGTTCATAGGCTTAGGCAGAATGGCGAGTTGAAAGAAGTCAGCTCTGGCAAGAGAGGTAGGAGACGCTGTCTGTCTGATGGTTTCCAGCTGGAGACATCCAATTTGTTTCGGCCATTGGAAGATCTAGATGGTGACTTTGAGGACTGTCAGGTTGGACTGAATGATCTGGGATCTTATAAAAGGGAGAGCTTTTCAAGGGGTTGTAAGGACCCATGCTGCTATACGGGGTTAGATATAGGCCTGGTACCTTAGCTGAAAGTTCACTTGAAATGAAAGTTCTGTTGAATTTGACTAAATAATTTTAAATTGACCACGTTACCTGCCGGGAATTCTCAACTGAGGTGCCTAAAGGTCGCCACTAAATTTGTTTAAACCACAAACTTAGAAAAGGTTTCAGTCTACTACGAAATCACAAAAAGCTCACTTGAATAATGTTTATTTTCAAAGTCACATTTTTAAAATTTGCATTCTACAGCTGAGTAGGCGATCAAACCAACATTTCCAGAATAATTGCAGATTGTGGAGAGAAAAGCACCAACCAACAGAAAAAAACCATTTTTGAAATTTAAAAGTTCATAATAGTTGTTAACACGATACTTCGGCAAAGACAATCATCATGGCCGACACACGTTCCTAACCTGGCTCAGCCCGTTCGGGACACACACCCATTGCTACTGAAGCAGATTCACCTTACATAGTGTTCCCGGAGTAAAGTCCCCCTCCCAAAGCATTCATAACTCAAAATAGTTTGCTTTTATTTGGTGGTAAAGGGTGCAACAGACTTTTCCTTTTAGTCCCCCCTCCCAAAGCATTCATAAGTGGAACTAACCTTTTTTCTACCCACCTTCCTATGTTGACATCCAGTAGGTAAAGTGGATTGTGAAATTATTTTGATGGAAACTCTGGTTTGTAAAAATTACATGGAATGCACAGAATTGTGTTTGCTAGGTGGCTTACCCCTTGAAAAGCTTGCATCGCAATAGTGTATATTCTCCCAAAAATGAAAAGAATAAAAAATGTTAGTCACTTGCCGACTTGAATGTTGTTGAAAAAGAAGTGTAGCCATTAAATGCTTCTAAATTTTCAAAGTATCCCCATGCTAATTGGAAAGCAATGGTACATTGAAGCTAATGTTCTCAGGAAACATCTGGTTATGAATTTTCAACTTCAATTGTTCTACAAAAGAGGGCTTCTGCAATCTTGGTTTCATGAAAACATGTTTGGTTGGTCTACATGAACCAACAGTTTTAATTGTAAAATCTGCTGGCCTAAGATTGGTGTGTTGACTGCTCATGTCAACAGTGAAATCAGTTAAGTCACCACTATTCCCTAAGGTTTCACATAGAGGATTGTTATCCCCGAGAATATCAGAAAACTGTTCTGCTGGGGTGGCTGCGAAATCAAAACAAATGTCCACTTCAGGTGAAGCCTGTTTATCAAATTCATTAAGTGGAGTTGCAGTGGGTAGTATTATGTATTGCTCATCAATCGATGGCTGAGGTGTGTGGTGGGTTTTACAAGCGCAGATGTGTAATCTACCAGCTGTTCAGTAGCTTCTATAGATGCTGGTAAAAATTCATTCTCCCCAAAAATATTTTGAACTGGTTGTGCTTCTGTAGCAGTAGGCTCTGATGTTTCAACTTGAAATTCTGCAAAAATATGGGATTCCTGCTGTGATGTATTCAAAATATAGGTTTCTTGGTATTCAAGTTCCACATTAATAGCAACTAAATGAGTTTGGAAGTGCTCTATAATAGTGTCTTGAATTAAATCAGTTTGTTTTTGGACATTCTGAATCAACAAATCAAGGTTAGCATTATTCTGAACTGAGGTATGGTTAAGTTGTTTAACCTCTTCTAAATGTTGGCCAAATTTATAGTTAAGTTGGTTAAGATCTTGTTTCTGTTGGTCAAGTTTAGAGTTTTGTATTTCAAACCATTTGGCAGTATTATCATTAAGTTGGCTAAATTTGGAATCTATTTCTAGTTTTTGTTGGACAACATTGTTATTAAGTTGTTCAAATTTGTAGTTGAAAACTTGTTTTATTGTAGCAAAATTCTGATTGAACTCCTGTTTCTGTTGGTCAAATTTAATACCTAGTTCTTGTTTTTGTTGGTCAAATTTATTATTAAGTTGCTGAAAATCTTTTTTTTTGTGTAGCAAGATTCTGATTGAAC
>JARYHS010015821.1:0-11582 GCA_031002005.1 Vandiemenella viatica
TTGGCGGCGCAACCAGCCGCGGCTGGTGTCTCTGTCGGCGACGCAACCAGGATTCTGGTGGCGCCGCCAGCCAGTCACTCGCACAACGGAGCAGTCACTTTGCTGTTATCCTCGCATTGTAAGCGAATTGTATGGTTGAATATGTCCAGTGAACTACAGAATGTCACTTTGGAAATGAGTGGAAGTGAAAGTGTAGAGAAGACAAAGGGGTAAAACAAGAATAATTTCTCATTTTCGTATCTTTCCCGGTAATATCAACCTTTACTAAGTACAGTGATTAAAAGAAAGACGATTTAGACATTCTTAAATAATTAAAAAACTTGTTGTCGTCTGAATACAGTTTAATTGCGATGGAGCTAACACTCCGGTAGCAAAGTACCTTATAAGCCGACTATTCTTGGCATTTATCTTCATTCCATGCTGACCTACCCATTTAGATATTCTATCCAGATCATCCTGCAACTGTTCAGTCTTCACCTGTTTTGATCCTATTGTATACCATTGTATCATTTGCAAAATACCTAGATTCTGACCGTAATACAGTCATTCATTAGAATAATGAACAGCAACTGCAATATTTACTTCCACTTGTTTTGATAATGTATTTCCTACTCTAAACCTTTGCTTTCTGACTTTTAAGAATTCCTGTGCCCAGCAAGTAACTTTTTCATCCAATTCAATACATTTCAGTTTATTTAAAACCATTTTATGGCTCACTCTGTCAAATGCCTTAAAAAGATCTAGTGAACACTATCAACTTGGCCTCCCATTTCCAATTAATTTGAAATATCTTGCATATAGCCCACTATCTGAGATTCAAATGAATATCCTTACCGAGCGTGGCGGTGAAACGGTTAGCGTTCTCGCCTCGCATTCGGGAGGACGGCGGTTCGAATCCCCGACCGGGCATCCAGATTTGGGTTTTCCATGGTTTCCCAAATCACTCCAGGCAAATGCCGGGATGCTTCCTACAAAAGGCCATGGCCGAATTCCTTCCCATTCCTTGCCCCCCATCCTTTCCCGTCTCTAAAGACCTCGCTGTTGAGAGACGTAAAGCAGTTAAAAAAAAAATATCCATGCCTATAGCCATGTTGTCGATCTGAAAACGCGTTTCTTTCTTCACAGACATTTCTGATATACTTGCATATAAATCTCTCCATCATTCTGCCTATCACTGATGACAAACTAATTGACCAGGAATTTTCACCATATTTTTAACCCTTCCTTTATGATCTGGTACTACTATCGGTCTTTTCCAATCCTCTGGTAAGCAGCAAGTCTCCAAACTCATTTTAAACAAAATTTTAAGGTAAGGTATAATATCGTATCCTACAATCTTTAATAAATCTGTAGTAATATTACCTACACCAGTTTTAGCTTTCTGAATTACTTCGCAATTTCCTGAGAATTTATTTCAAGTTTTGTAGGTTCGTCATTTATACTCTCCTCTGATTCATTCCCTCCCATCACCCCACCAAACCTGTCACTCAGTATCTCTGCAATTTTAAAATTGTAAAGTAGGAAGGGGCATATGAACAGTAGACTGAACGCGTGGTGGCGAGTCTGGCGGCGCCGCTTGGTGGCCTAGTGTAATAAGCTACGTAAGATGCAATGCCCCGCCACGACTCTCGGCCACCAGTGGTTGCCCGCCTGGTCGCCGGGCAGGGCAGCCAGCCAGCCACCAGTTTCTGGCGGCGCCACTGGCTGCCCTAGTGTAATAAGCTCCATAAGACCCTGTGCCCAGCGACGAGCAGAGCCACCAGTGGCCCGGCTGGTGGCGCCGCCAAGTCGCCTAGTGTAATAAGGCCCTTAGACTACAAACCTCAGCGTGACTCTGTAGTAGAGCTGTAGCGAACCGTCTGTATTGGTTACTGAGTAACGGGTTCGTCGCCTGACTCCAAGTACCGAATCGTTACAAATTCATATCATTACTCCCATATTTCGTTACTCGCATTTCTCATATAGACTTCAGTTTGATTCAACACGAAGTATAATGCGCCATGCAGGAGCTACAACTGTTCGCCCAGCGACTGAGTGAGCAGATGTTTGTTTTGAAATTAGTTGATTTCAGTTTGCGGTGATTGTGATATAAGGTATTATTCTGAAGTATGTAATATTCAGTGCAATAAGTCAAATGTACGAACAATTTACATAAATTTACTTTACCCAATGAACAATTTACAAAGTACTAACGAAGTCATTCATGCGATGCTTAATGCTAATGCTCAGTTGTATTAGAAGTAATGTGACATAGCAATCAATGAATTTTAATTACCGTAGGATCCATGTGATCAATGCGGTGCTGGCTTTGATGTTGATTGTTGTAACCGCGACGCAACAACAATTACGAATCTAATCACAAAAAGTTGAAGAATTAACAAAAATAAATGAAAACGGTAAAGAAAGACAGTGGTGAAACCTCCTATTTAAAAACTAAATACTTTGAGATTATATTTGTTAAATACATGTCTCATTATCATTTGAGGCTTTTCGTTTTGAGTAGGCTACTTGAAAAAAATAACCGTCATTAGTTATTGTCACTAGATGTGCCACAGTGAGGTGAAAGGTCAGGTCTTTTTTTTTTTGTATGCAAACAGGTGTTTGTTTTGAAATTAGATTATTCTTTCTTATATAATATTCATCACGGTAAATAAAATGTACATTCGGAGATTTTCCGTAAGATCTATGTGCTAATTACTAAGTTTTATCCAAACGAACAACTTATTTTACTAAATAAACAATTTACTTAAACTTTACCAAGTACGAACGAAGTCGTCGACTCGATGCGAATGCGATGCTTCATGCTAGATTGTATTGTATCAAAGGTAACGAGTAACGAAACGATACGAAGGTAACGGAGTTTACCCGTACGCGACGCGGCGCGGTGCGATGCTTCGTGCTAGTGTTCGAGTGTATCAAAAGTAACGAGTAGCGATTCTAAAATAACGGGTACTGAGTGCTTTACTTGAGTAACGAATACACACGGGTACAGAGTTTCTCGTTACTTTTACAGCTCTACTCGGTTGAGGTTCGCGGCAGACGTTTCTGTCGATGGATGCAGGTAATCCTCATTCATTCGTCCACCGAGGCTGGTGGTCCCACAGCTCTCCAGGCGAATGGCGGCATAGCTCCTTAATAAACAGGAAATTTCAGTAGTTCTAACGATTCATAATAAAGCCGAAACTAAACCAAAATTGTAACACCATAACATCACTGTAAATTGGCGCTTCGTGTAAGTAGACCTGCTCCTTTTTTCTGCTTTACAGGATAGCTGTCTGGTTAATATTTCACAACTAAACATCTGTAGTCCTGAAAAGCTCTCCTAGTCCAAATGGCGATTGTGCTGCCTTCTGTTTGGAACATATTATACTGTATAACTAAGTTTTCCCACTAATTACTGAATATTCCATGGTTTGTAGTTTTCACTTTGAATTTGTTGTTGCATTTCTCCTTTCCTCAGCACAAACTGTCAAACATGGGACGAGACGGAGTATTTCAACTAAGGATACTTAATAGAAAACATTAAAGTCAACACATTTGCAGCCTGATGCAATTTATCAAACTGCTTCTGTACAAATTCCGTGAAAAAATATGAGAAATTTATCTTTTGCTATTGAATCAACAAATACTAGCTCTATTGCAACTTGTATCAAGGAGAGAGAGTTATTATCGACATCAGTTGTCACTGGGCGGTAAGTGAACTGTTATAAGCAGAGAAACTGAACTGGGAACTGAGGAAGGGGTTGTCGCACAGTGTGGTGATGTGGGACCGTGCGCCATCACCTCCGTTGTTGGGCTGGTGTACCGGAAGCAAATATTTAGAGGCCGACCGCTCCCCTCTGGCCCTCTTCCGCAGGATGTGGCTCGCACAACCTATCTGAACCCACAGAGAAGTCGATGGAACCATCACGCCATACTTGGTTTCGAAGAAAATTCCTCTTCCAGGCGTTAATATCAATAAAGATGCCGTACGGATGCATTTTTGTATTCCTTCTTTCCTCGCGCTATTCGGGATTGGAATGCGCGAGTTTAGGATTGGTGCTTAGCACCCTCTGCCACCCACAATGTTTGTGACTTGCAGAGTATGGATGTAGATGTAGATCAATATCCCAAATGGCGCCTCCTTTGCATATTTTCAAGAAATCACATCACGTTGTGGTGTTTTTTTTCGCTCAATGAGCGTTTTTGGTGTTTAAGCTTAAGATATATAAGAATCACATGAAGGTAAAGTAGAGAGAGATGAGATGTATCAGCTAAAAGAGTTACGAGGAATGATTGTAGTGTCCACATTCAGTCTGTACGGAGAGGACAGTCAGCTACTAAGTGAAAGAAACTATCAGTGCCCTACCTAATGCTGACGACATTGTTGTGCTGACACACGATTGATGATATTAAGATGTTACTGATCATCATGAATAAAATACTGGGCTAAATATACAGGGTGTTACAAAAAGGTACGGCCAAACTTTCAGGAAACATTCCTCACACACAAACAAAGAAAATGTTATGTGGACATGTGTCCGGAAACGCTTACTTTCCATGTTAGAGCTCATATTGTGGACGGCTGTGATACAATACGACATTCTCCAGGGCTGCATCAGCGCATCAGCGATTCCATGCGACGGAGGGTGGATGCATGTATCCTCGCTAACGGAGGACATTTTGAACATTTCCTGTAACAAAGTGTTTGAAGTCACGCTGGTACGTTCTGTTGCTGTGTGTTTCCATTCCATGTTTAATGTGATTTGAAGAGAAGTAATAAAATGAGCTCTAACATGGAAAGTAAGCGTTTCCGGACACATGTCCACATAACATATTTTCTTTGTTTGTGTGTGACGAATGTTTCCTGAAAGTTTGGCCGTACCTTTTTGTAACACCCTGTAAAGACATAAGTCTTAAGATGACACTGACAGCAATACCAAAAAAAGTCTTCTCCAAAAACAAATCTTTTAGTTTCAAACATTAAGACTTAGAACTTTCCATAACAGGTAACATGGGGAACACCATATTATGGAGGTAAAAGCTTGATATTTGGGAAAATTAGAAAGACAAAAACTGAAGTATTTTAAATTTGATGTTCCCATTTTAGGATGAGTCATTGGTTAATTTGTAAGTGGATAGAATAGTTGAACTGTGATGATAGACAAAAAATGGAAAATTTTAAGTAAATGGTCGAGGACATAAGTGTACTAGGATGAATTTGGCAGAGTATACAGTTATCGACAGTTACATTAAATCGTTCGAAAACTGATGAGTAAAGACTAATTTTTACTAGAGGCTTTTCTCTGAGATATGAAGACACAAACATCGAAATGAACATGTTCGTTGTTGACTCCGCGAGCGTGGCTTTTTCAGTTTCCAATATACAGAATTATTTTACTCCTATCCTGTAAGTCCTCTCTTCGTATCCGTATGCTCGTAATCTACTCAGTCACCTGTTTATTAGACTAAGCCTTCTCTAAATTCCTCAATTGGAGAAGCGAAGTCGAGAAAAAAAGGAACCTAAACTGATCCCTGAGGGAGAGTGGCAACGCTGTGGCCTTGGCATTCGCAAGGACCGGGTTCTAATCCCCGTCCGGCCATCTAGATTCCGGTTTTCCAAAATCACGCCTGGCAAGTGCCGGCATAATTCGTTCAGGAGGCCATGTCCGAATTACTCAGTTGTCCGTCATCTTCTCCAGTGTCGACCTCGATGTTCAAGACATAAAAACTGAAACAAATAAATATTATATTTCATATATACAAATCTTATACTGTCTATCAATACAATGTGATAAATTTGTTGAAAAAGTAGTTGGAAATCTATTTTAGAAATAGTAATGTATATTTGCGCTACTGTTGGTAAAGACAAACAAAATCTTAAAATTTGTAATTTATGTTTTCCTGTTTGCACGTTGTCTTTTCACAGCATCCTGCAAAAGTACATGAACGGATTTTAACGAAACAGTGCATAGTTATAGCATAGGTCACGGGTTTAACGATCAGAATACGTTCTATCCAGATAAATTGGTATAGCTGCCTAGTAAACGATCACAAAATCAACGTTCCTAGAAACGACGCGTTTAATGAACTATGGTAACGTACATTGTTTACAGCCACTACGCCTGCGTAGCACCAGCTATTGCAAATCAAAAGCGTCCTCCAAAGTCTGAGCCAGATTTGTTAGATCTGGAGCACTTACCTCAAGGATGGAATGTTTGTATTGCCATCTGTCTGCACGGTAAATGCAGTTTTTGTTTGTGAAAGGAAGTTGAAGACCGATCCTGCATTCGCGTTGATGATTGTGGAGAACCGCCTAAAACCAACAATAACAGATTTTACAAATTTATAATTTTTCTTTTGCTTTTGAATATTTTGGTGCGTGGTATGATTTCTCTGTACTTAGGTGCTTGCTTTGAAAATTTTGGCCCCGGTTTCGAATCCTCGTTCAGCAGTGAATTACTCCGGCCTTTCCTTTGTTCATACGAGGTGAAATGAAGCCCCTTGGTTCTTATCTGGGCGTTAAACTGCAGGCCCAGCCACCAGAGGCGGAATGTGTGGCAAATCGAAGAGCCACCAAACTGTACGAGAAGTTCTCGGGCCTCTCACCGGGAGAGCGCGCCAGTCTGCCGAAGATGGAGTGCAGAGTGGCTCCGAAACGTCGCATCACATTCAAGTGGAACCCAGTGGGAGGACCGAGAACTTCTCATACGCTTAATACGGTCTTTGTCACCAGGTTGTAAGACCACAAGAAATTTATTAATTCGTGAAATGGCTTGCGACAGCACTCCAAGCAACTTTGAATTCCGCTTTCCTTTTATTTAGTTTCCTGCTAGCTATTACAGTTGACATCTTCCACATCTCTTATTTTCATGGCGAAATATGTACTTCATTAACATTGTAAGAATACAGAGTACGAATAGAGATAGGCACCTATAATTTGTCAATTAACTGCAAATATCTCACGCTTTTGAGAGAGTCCCCAGTCGGACATTTAGCCCGGTGCAATACATGTGAAGGACAGAGAGAGAGAGTGTCCCCTACCACAGGAAGCAGCTGTTAGTGCCTGCAACGAGGAAGAACCGGGGAAAGGAAAACTGGGGGGGGGGGGGGTTACACCCGCATCCGTGGTCTGACATTAGACCCAGCATGTAGGGAGCACAATACCCTCACCCGATATTACCACTAAATTATTCGATGGAGATAAAGATTTTTTGATGTGACAATGTATGGTATAGCATCTCATTTTCTGTCCTATCGTTATTATGGAAATACTTTGAAAGTTTATTGGTCAGCGGTAACCCAGTTTTCTAGGTACGATTGGTTAGCATAACCGTCAGTCCTTTATCCCAGTGCGAGATGGTTTCCTGCCCGCAAAGACATCATGATTTCAAGTGTCAAACTACGGTATACAGTGTGTTCTTTCGTGCTGACTTAAGTGTGAGTGAAACAGTACACAAGTAAATATCTATGATAATACCACTACTGCATAGACCAATTTGTCCAGAATTCACAGATATGACGGCACATTGTATGCGCAACTTTTTTTTATGTCATCAGTTTCTCGACTGGTTGGATGCAATCTTCCATCCCTTCCTATCTTGCGCTAACCTTTTCATCTTAAGGTACCCCTTCCAACCCACTTCCTCAATTATCTGGTTCATATATTCTAATCTGTCTCCCTCTGCAGTTATTACCTACGACTGTTCCCTCCACCAACAAATTAACAAATCCAGCACGTCTCAAAATATGACCTAACAGCCTCTCTCTTCTTCCCTCACCCAACATTTCCAAAGCTCGTGCCTTTCGTACTTTATCCGTCCACTTAGGGAGAACTAGTGTGCTTGCAGTGCTTTGACTCTGGAGTGATGTGGATAGTCCAGTCTGAGTCAGGAGTCGTCCAGCTTGAGAGGGGGTTAGATTTTGCGCAGACCCTGCCTCCTCGCTGCCTTGTGTTCTGTAAAGTTTCTGGACCAAACTCGCAAAACCTTTCGTATGTTGAAGTGCATTGTGACGAGGCGATTTCTTGTCGTTCTCCTCACTGCTGAACTGTCCGTAACAGCCAATTCGTGAGCTGTTGGCGACCGGGATGGTATTACAGAGAGCCCTCCGGATTTTAATTTTCCATGGTTTCGTGTAATGGTTCCTGCAAAAGGCATGGCTGAATTCTAGATCGTTCACCGCTCTCCATTACAGTCCCAAGTAGTATAGTCTTAAGTAAACCTATTTCGTATATCCCCTTCCAATTTCCCCGTTTTATTGTCTCCATTGGTCCAGCATCGTCTTTAATGCTAGTTCTCCCACTTTTAAAACTCAGGTATATCCTTCAACCACAGAATATTTTCATACTTTCAGACTAAACGGACACCTCATCCACATTCAGAACGAAGTAAAAAATTTGCTCCAGGATATTCTAACTATGAACAATATTGTACAAACGACTAAAGGATTTTATGAAACTTTCCCAAGGGCTAGTTTTTCTAGCTATCGTCGAAATTACGGGATGATCGTATCAGTCTTTGGTCGCCTTGATGTCTGGTTATTAAACATACTGAGGAAAATGCTTTGAGGGCGCTAATGACCTCGCTGTCAACGTGCCATAAAACAGCAACAATGCTTTATGAAATATTTTTTGCTGGCTAGCTGCTGGTCAACTTTCCCGCTTATTGTAAGATAAATAAAACAGAAGTGTTGTCATTATATTACGCTACCTGAAATATAATCTACGTGCGTACAAATCTTTATGTAATTTTGATCTAAAATGTGGTACATACGCAGTATCGAAGGAAACCGTTTGTGAGTTGTGGTGCTGGTACCTGCTGGTGGTTGGGGGAAATCCGACCTGAATTGGTAAGCTGAGACGCTAGCTGGAGGTCACCATGCCAACTCAGCTCAACCCTCACCGCTAGAAACGCTTTCGATGGTGTGTGTACGTCAAACTTGTTACCTCGGGAGCATCGTAATCATAAAAGCTGAAGGACGCGCGAACAAAGAAATTCGTGGAAAAATAGACAGTTCGAATCTGATAGCTCTTCTGGTGAGTGCATGTGATCACTATACTACACAATCGCAAACATCGTTCCACTAACATTCCTTGGGGTTCTCTTAGTTCTTCGAACCGTCCGGTGCCTATTTATCCTGTTTACAACATCCTATGTAGTTACCGGCACAAGTATCCTCCAGATGTCTCTATCCGGCAAGTTTCTGATGATTTCTGGAGGGCAGATTTTATCTCCAAACGATTTCGTCAATCACTTCAAGTAGTCGCTATGAGCTGAGTAAACAAGCGTCACTTTGGTATTGACAGTAAATTTTGTAGTTTGAATCTTAGATCGGATCAAATTCAACAATAAACGTCTAACATTAATGATACGGGCAATTACTGTGGAAAAATCTTGCTATTCAGTCTGTCGCGTTAAAAAAAACTTTAAAATTACTGTAATTAGCGTGATTGCGCAGAGAGGTCGTGTCGAATTTGAAGTTACTCTACATAGACCGACCGAGCAGGGCGGTGTAACGGTTAGCGTTCTCGCCTCGCATTCGGGAGGACGGCGGTTCGAATCCCCGTCCGGGCATCCAGATTTGGGTTTTCCATGGTTTCCCCAAATCACTCCAGGCAAATGCCGGGATGCTTCCTTCAAAAGGCCATGGCCGAATTCCTTCCCATTCCTTGCCCCCCATCCTTTCCCGTCTCTAAAGACCTCGATGTTAAAAAGAGACGTAAAGCAGTTACCAAAAAAAAACATACATAGACCGCAACGTAAACGATACGGCCTACACAGAGCGCCGCCATATTTTTTCTTCGACGTGGGATGACGTCATGTGTTCCGTTAATCTTCCGCGCGGAAACGCTTCAGATGTTGCCGCGCGTTTCGGTTCAGCGAGACTAGTATTCACGCGTACAACATCCGTTGACCGCTACACGAACGTTCGGATTGTTTGGCGGTCCAAAGTCAAACCTGGAAAGTGGGACCCCCCGTGAACCCAGCTGTGCTTTACTGCATTAATCTTGCGACAAATGGCAGATTTGTGTGCAGTGCGAGGCTGGTGGTTCGCGGTATGCCGCGGCGCGCTCGTCATGCATATGCATGCGAGGCACGCCCACACAGGAATGCGCCGAGCTCCTGTGCAGTACCGGCGGATGAGAAATTGACATTTTCCAAAAGAAACTCTTCGACCTCTTCCTCACAAAACAGTTACCACGAACTTTACGTAAATGCACCCTAAAACACGCTACGTTATGAAGAAATAAGACAAGTTGTTGAACAAGATATCGATCAGCCCGGGTGGGTGAGAGGAGTGATATTTGGGAAGACACTGACTCCATTCCAGGGCTGTGACAGAATTGCTTATTGTTCCTTACCTTACCCTTTTCCCTCTCAGCTGTAATGACGTTGATGTCGACGTACCAGAAAGTACTAACAGAAAAAACCATCAGTGTACTTAACAAATTTTCTAGCATTCAGAAATTGCTCCTCAATTTTTGCTATAGTAGAATCTTGTCTGTCAGAAATTTAATGCCAAGTAGAGGTAGTAGAGACCGGTGTATGAGCTCTAGACCTTCGATCTCCTGTCCAGCCATATTCGTAGCCGTGAGGTTTGCATCTTTTATCCGTATTGCACTCTTTTTTTAACACTTGTTCAGTAGGCGCGCATTCTTTCTTCCGTGTTGCTTGCGGAATGTTTTGATTCGCTACTAGTTTCCGGCATTTATTTTCTCTGTATTTTCAAACGGTGTTTTAAATATTCATTCTCTCATATCACACCTAAAGCTGTAGAATTTACTGTCTGATAAAAATTTATCTAATATTAGATACCATATCCGTCCAGACGGCACTCTAAACTGAATTAGAAACGCGATATCGTTTCACGGTCGAGTTTTTCTGTTTGGGAACAGAGAGGGTAGGTGGTCACCATACTACGAGTCTCCAGTCGATATTCGCGTGAAGCTGCGTGGTTGAAGCTGGTCCGCTCAAGCTCCGTCACACTAGTAACACATGTCTTTAATCACTACCAGACTTACATATGTTCCCATCTGCCACTTATTACCACTTCTAGGTCGCTAACCGTTCTGTAAGTGGATCATCGTAAGATCTACGCACCGCAAACAAAGCGACGCAACACACACGCAGTAGTGGACGGGTACTGCGGTGGCCACTGCCCTCGGGTAGCAGGACGCTGCAGTTGTGGTCGATCCCTGTTTGTGAAGATGCTGTTTTGATTCAGATACCAGATTGTACTTGTAATTCGGCCCATTCTTCTGCATCTCCACCTGTTTAAATATTTACTTTTGAGCGCTTTCTATGTCATTTTTTGCGTTATTTGTTATGAAGACTGGTTCTTCAACAATTAAATAATATCCTTCTCTCCATTCTTCACTGGGAGCTTAGGCTTAAAAAAAGTGCGACTTTGACACAACTTGCAGCAAGATTTATAAAACGATATTTATATATAAAAAAGTTATACATAAAAGCTTAGGCGTGCATAAACCACCGGACCAATTCATACCATATTCACACGAAATGTTGAGACGGTACGAAAGCGGTTTTTCCTCCATATAATTCATTACGATAGTTAATTCCTATATTTACAGTTAGGTTATA
>JARYHS010015823.1:0-13997 GCA_031002005.1 Vandiemenella viatica
CAAACTCTCTTATATATATATATAAACACTACACGATGTTTATTATTTTGCTAGTAGTTTTTGCTAGTTACATATTTCAGAATTTTATCTCTCTCCCTCTTTTTTACATAAATTAGCCTCATATACCGTCAAAAATGACGGTTTTAAGGGAGTGTTCTGACAATTCATTTCTCTGCGGTTGCCTAAATAAATAGAATTGTTGTTATGCAATGCTCGTAACCTTATTTTGTAATTTGTACATATTGCGGTCGTAGTTTACACAGCGATACAGATAGAAGTTCTACTGAATGAATGATTTAAGAATTAGGTAACCAATTAAATAAGAACCTTATGCTATACCGCGTGATATTGGTTTTATTCTTGTTCCAGATCTCATTCAGTACTATAAATACGGAACTACTTCCATCCTTATAAAAATACTGTAACTTCAGTAATTTGGAAGGTATGAATGCAGCTTAGATTATTTATAAAACTAAATTCATCGTGAATTAATCTGTAAAAAAAAAAGGTCAGTTGTTTGGTCCTATCTGCATTCGACATAACCACAACTTCCACTAATATCGCTGTTCAAAATTCATAGATACTATTATCCGCGTAGAAGTAGGCCTACATTCATTGTATTGGGATCTAAATTTGACCTACTGAAAATATTTACAAGTGTCTGATATAGTGACATCAGTAATAAAAGCAACTAATAATTAATATATTAATTTAAACGCAGTACATACCTTTATTTCAGTTTTTCGGAAAATTATTTCTTCGAATATATTATAACAGTGACTTAAAATATCTACATTGGATATAAAAATCTTGTAAGCCCGTCAAAAATGAGGTGTTGAATACTATATTTTTAGCAATTCTTATCTTCGTTGACTAAGTACAGTTTTCATTAAATAACGTTAACGGTATCGCTGTTCAGTGTGTGTAAGAAAAATCTACTTCGAACGAATTTTAATTTTTTTTTAAAAAATCAACTAATAGTATGTAGATTTCATCGGAATACGTATTTTTCTTTCTGTGTTCTGACAGTTAATTTATTCGCGGATGTATAGCTAAATAGAACTGTTATTAAATAAAGCGCATAACCTCGAACATCTCCATTCTTTGTTAGTTGTGCACATGGAGGAAGGAATTATATGGAGGAGAAGTGACGTTAAATCGGTGAAGCATGCACTAAACTCTCCCGCATGGTGGCAGCACCGGCAGCGACCATATGGCGCTTCCCAACAATTAAGGTGTTCACATTGTGGTAGATGCAGTGATTATTTCATTTAGTATTGTGTATAAGTGTTTAAAAATGCCAGCTTGTGTTGCGTACGGTTGCACAAATAGGCCAGACAGGAAAGAACCTGGAATATCATTTCATAAGTAAGTTGAATTGTAATTATCGTTGTTGAAGTGAGCTGTAGACACCGCAAACTTTGCAGCACGTCTATAAATATTTAGTCATAGCTCTCAATGGGATGACTTTGTTCTCAAATTTTTCTTGGTGTAGTGTAGAAAATCAGCAAACTTGCTATTTTGCACATAATAGACTAACATTATTTTTTAACGAGTGTTTAAAATGAGATTTAAAGGGGCGTGTTTTACTTCGCGATTCAGTGAATTTACTATTACGATTTCTTTCGTCACGTTGCTGATTATACTGACAATGGATGATGCAATTAACTGTTATGTGAGAAGCTGTGAGTTTTATTAATTTTTTAAATAGCTATTTCAGGCCATTGACTTAGGTTATTTTTAAAGCTTCATATAAGACTTGTTTCTGTTTGTAAATACGTCTATACCTATTTTTACCGATTTTGAAATCTTTCTCATCTATTTATGTCGAAACAGGTTCATGCAGAAATAAAAATGGGCTTCATATATAAAGAAGTTATTGGCCTTTGAACAAAATCAATTTGGGGAATGTGTTTCTAATTTAGTCTCTTTTTTTTTACAACATCTTCCCCCTCCCTCGTATCTAAATCTAATTGAGAGATAATTTTTTTACAATTGTCCTAATAAGTAGGGCTGTGAAATTAGACAACACATCTTGATCAAGAGAATGTTCATTAAGGTGACTGAATAAACATTTTATTTCTGGTACCAGCCTACAAAATGTCTGGGTTGCTCATCCCTAGAGTGGGTCCTCTTACTTTTTTTCTGGTCTAGGACACATTTCAGACTAACCACAAGTGGTAGTAATAAAACTGAAATATCCATTCTGCATGTCAACCATGTAATCATTGTGGCTTTAACAGAATTAATTTTTGGTCCAGCCTGCATCCAAACCTAAACCCCTCAATTTGGATGTTGTATATCCCCCAAACTAAGCAAGATATCGAAACATTTATTCCTTATTATCGAGTTTTTTCGTCGTGTTACATAAGAATCCATCATTAAATTTGACTTTTGAGAAATTTTTCTTCTGCATTTCAACTCAAGACACCTCACTTTTGAGACAGTATATCTCGAGAACTAGGTGAAATATCAAAAAATTTTACTCTTTATTTTTTATTTGTCTCTTCTTTTTAAATAAAAATTCATCATAAAATTTGACTTTGAATAATTTTTTCTTCTGAATTTCAACCAAAACCATTTCACATTTGAGACAGAATATCTCGAAAACTAAGCAGGATATCAAAAAATTTTATTCTTCATTTTTTATTTGTCTCATCGAGTTACATAATAATCCATCACCAGATTGCGGCGTCACGTTTATCCTAGAGTCCCCTTGAGGTGTTTGTACATATTCCCCGTGTTTGTTGGGAAGCGGTCAAGCCCCCACCACTCCGGCCATGCCCCCCCACTCCTCCGCCGGCCTGCTTCACTCCCATGCGTGGTAAAGGTCTCTTGCGTCGTCTCCATATTATTCCTTCCTCCATGGTTGTGCAGTGGACAAAAAGCGTGACGTCACAGTCCGATGTCATAGTGACGTGATGGAGTGACAGATAACCAAAACTTGCGTTTTATAATTATAGAATCTTTTAAATTAATTTCTGTAACCAATTAAGCTGAAAAACTGAGATTTATATTGCTTCGTAAACTCATAGCTCCAGGTTTTTTTTCTTTAACGATTACCTTCGAAAAATAGACATATGATACAGTGGAATAACTTTTTATACAAGATGTAATGTTCATCAAATATTCCATGCATTGCAACCAGTGCTAAAAATTCGTTTATAAATCCAGGCGTATTTGTTACTCCTAACATTCAGGCTCAGGCGTAAAATGAAAATGTTCAGGCGTAATTATATAATAATTATGAAAATACAGATTTTATAGCTTACAACCTACTCCAACACAATTTTAAGCTGTAAATGGTCTGAATGTGCCACTATATTGTATACGAAAATTGTGAAAAAGGCTAATATAATTCTTGATTTTATTGTATTTATTACAATAACTTTTGAATTTTACACAATGATCTTAGTCTTCAGGAGGCACAGTAGGTGATGACTTACTAAGTGTTTTTGATCGTTTACTAGCTTGTTGACCCCCTGGATTGTGTGAAGTCTGTGCAGACCTATTGGTAGAAGCTGAAGACTCTGATGATTTCTTCATTTTCTGTCATTCCTCGTTTACCGGAGCTTGTAGTACTTTCTATCACCACTACTTGTCTTTACAGCTGGTCTAAACTTAGTCAGTAATTTTACGTTACTTATTCACTTCCATTGTTAAACGAAAAACACACGAACTAGAATTGTCTTTTACTTCACGGTACTTCCCCTACACTGTTATTTGAAACTCTGAAATAGATCAACAATGCGACAGAAATTATAATTGGAAATAATTATTAGAATTAAACCTTCAACACGCAAAACCGAAAACGAGGTACTAAAATGATATATATATATTTTTTATGTTTAGGCGTATTTTCTACGCCTTTGACGGAGTTTACAGGCGTAAAATGAAAAAATTCGGGCGTAATTACACCTAACGCCCGGTTAATTTCGAGCACTGATTGCAACGATATACCTCTAATGATTCAGGCAACATATGCCAAGAAAGTGTCGGTGTCATTTTTTATCAACTTACTTCATAATTTCTGCATTGTCTGTAGTAGTCTTAATAAAAGTATGCGCCAAAATCAGATCGGATAATATACCTACAATTAAAAACAAATTGCATGGAAACTCAGTTTCTCGAGAAGACGTTACTTTAATCCTTACATAGGCCCTATTATAAAATGCAGTTACATGACTAGGTATTTTTCAGCTAAATATCTGTACAGTTTGATTTTAAACATTTCTTCTTTAATAAGATTTTAAACTGGTTGGCCAGCTCAGATGTCAAAGAATACAACAAATGAAAATAATTACTGAAGATCCGACCATAGTTGATACAGGAGGCTAAACTACTTAAACTTTCGATTTTGGTCTACTAGGACCACGGGAAACTACTGGTTTGCCTTATCTTCGCTTTCTAGAATTTTTTCGTTTTTTCATTCAGGTTCCTCCTTTCTTTGGAACATATGGTCTTGGCCTTCGTACATTGTTCCTGCAACCCCTTGAATTTATCGCTTTTAGTTTGATTTTAGTTTCTGTCTCATCTGGATGGATACCAACTTTTATCATATCTTTTCTCCTCATGTCTCCTCAAAATATTTTGTTGCCACCTTTAATTTAATGATTTAGTTGAAAATTCTTTTTGTAAACGACCCACTCATTCTCATAAGGTGACCACAAATTTTCAGCCTATTCTTGTGCATTCTCTACATACCTATACAGATGTCAGGTTTTCCTCTTCCTTTTCCCTTTTTCGGTCCTAGGATTTTCCTTACAATTTTCATTTTCTCTCTCTCTAATTCCTCAATCTCCACTTTCTTATTGAATACCAAGCATTCTGAGCTGAACATTGCCTCCGTCTTCACAATTGTATAATATCTAATCTTTGTTTTGTAGGAGATCTTTCTTATTGTATCGGTTTTGTGTTGGCCTATAGACTGGTTCCATTTTTATAGCTCGTTTTACTTGCTTCCTTGTCAGGCCCATTGGGTATCATCCAGATATTTAAATTTGTTGGCTCTTAACTTTCCCAAATTTATTTTTCAGATGTTTTTCATTATTATGTTGTATTTTGTATACTATTTTTTACATTAAATCATAAGTCCTGCTTTATCTGCAATTTTCAACCATTTCTTGAGCTGCTTCTTTATTTTGTGCTAGTAATACCACATCAACTGCAAAAATAAAAACCTTGCTTGCTGGGCCTAAACATACCCGTTCTAGTCCTTCTTTTATTGATTTTTTTTCCCATGTTATCATTTTTTGCAACACAGTGTTAAGTAAGATGGACAGACGACCATCTTGATGCCTGACGCCTATTCGTATCTCGGAAGGGTCTGGAACTTCACCAATAACCTTAAATTTAGAAACAGTTGCTGTCAGTGTTGCTGAATAATCACTCAAGTGTCCCTATCTATTCATAATTCTTCAGAAACTTTGAGAAGCGTCTTCCTGTCAGTTGAGTCGTTTATCTTAAAAAAAAGACGGAAACCACTACCATATTTCTATCTCTTATAGCTCTTATTCTCAGAATACTTTTATGATTAAAGAGCTACCCATTCGGGAATTTGCTATAACTACTGCACATATATAACAAATATATACCATTTTTTATTACACTTTATACATTACTATATTAACCACTTTACGCCAAAAAAAAAAACCAAATAATAAATAAATAAGTCAATCGGGTGATAGGCCTTCTCCCAAGACGCAAGGTCCGAACTCAGTGTAGGATTAAAGACAGGCGATATGCTCTGGCACCCATGATTGAACAGTCTGTTGTGGATGATTTTATAGTTACGGATTCCTTTAAAAAAGTAGAAGACTGTAGATCCCACCGTCAAAATATCTTGTTCTCGCAATAGTACCCGACACTAGACTAGTTAATATTTCATGATCAATCAACTGACTGAACTTGTTTCAAAAATTTTACTGTATCCATTAAGACAACTGTAAATGTTGTTGGTAAAGCTTAGTATCAACAGTAATTTACCTAAGGAGTTTTAAATGACCATTTCATTTAGAAGGTGCAGTTACAGTTCATTTTCTTCAAACCTGAATATGCAAAGCGCATTTACCGACAACAGTTTAGGTCCTCCTAAGGATTTGTAAATGCTAAATGTATCAACATCACAATATTCTCAAACCAAAAATAAATTCTACTGAGCATGAAAGTAATATTGTGTTGTGTTGGCAGCCTGCGGACGATGGAGCCGCGCGACCTGGACCCGGGCATGGTGCGCTACCAGCTGGACAGAGCCCTCAAGATCTGGTCGGACAACTCCATGCTCACCTTCCGGGAGGTCAACAGCGACCGCGCAGACATACTCGTCTACTTCCACAGGTCAGGAAGCTTCAACAGTTTCTTTCTTGTCTTTTCTTTATCTATTGTGCACAATGAGTGAACAGCAGTTTCATGTGGCCAATGCAAGATGCGTATCTAAGATCCTACATGAAGATGTTAAACCAGCAGAAATTTATGTGTGCAGTTCTGCCACGATACATTTCGAAAGCTTACGTACAATCTCAAGTATGGGTTGGACAGTAGTTCGTAGTATCACTCACAAGCGTCATTCTGGATCGAGCACCAAGCCACAGACCACTTTGCACATTCAAAACATTGTTCATGAAGACGCATGAATCACTGATGTTGAAATTGGTGCAGCAGCTGGAGTAAGTTAGGAAATTTATAATCATTAAAAAGGAATTCCATTTACGAAAAATGATTTCAAGGTGGGTGTCAGACTAGTTAGATGCCCGGCTCCACAGCTGACAAATTGCACTGCCTTCTAAATCTTTCTTTTCTGGTTGAACATCAGGTGATGTTCTGTGTGTGTGTATATCTTTTCTTCTCTCGTTATCAATACAAAGAGGGATGGTATGTGTTCGAATCCGAGTGGCCAACCTAATTATGGCTTTCCAAAATTTCCTGAAACCACTTTTGAAAAATGATGGGATGGTTCCTTCAAAAGTCTTTGGCCAAATTCGTTCCAGCCCCCACACCAACTTTTCCACCGCTAGTGACCTTGATGTGTAGTAGTCATAAGGAAAGAAAACGAAGATTGTGTAGCAGCAGTTAATTTAATTGCGATCAAGCACACACTGCGGTCGTAATTCTCCTAGTTCTCTAATTACACCTTTTTGTTTTAAATTTTAATTATATTATATAATTTGAGTGTTAAATTTACACATTTTAATTTTAAATTGCTTCAGCGTTTTTGGTAAATTATTCTTCCCTTAACTACATAATTTGTTTCAATCCCTGACCCTTACCCACAAAAGAAAATTTTCCCACTCCATTATTCATGAAATGGAGTGCCAGCTTGTGGTCATTGTCATCTTTCCCCTTCCATGCACTGTTCCTAGTTCATTGATCAATTTCCCTCCAAGCTCCATCACCAGCATATGTCTTGCACATCACCAGCACTCTCTTCACTCTCTTATAGCTACACTTCTTTACAAGCTCTCCAACTCTTGTATTTGATACCAAAAATGTGGTCCCCAAACTACACCACCATATTCAACCAAAGTTTCCAATGCCCTAACTTCTCAGGTACATCCTCTCATCAGCCTCTCCAGTAAATGGGTTTTGTAACTTTTCCTACCACCTGCCCAGTTGGGTTTATTATCAGACGTTATGCCAAGATACACTTCAAGCCTTCAACAAGCAATTCTGATCCTATCCTATAATCATACACAAGCTTTAGTTTTTTAATCTGTGTAACTAATAAGCTAACACCTTGACATTTATCTTTATTCCATGTTGACCTATCCATTTAGATATTCTCTCCAGGTCATCCTGCAACTGTCCAGTATTCTCGTTTTTTAATCTTATTATACACCATTGTCATCTAACAACCTAAATTCTGACCATCACTTCACTAGGTAGCCATCAGTACAATCATTCATTAGAATATTAAACAGCAACTGTCCCAATACACTACCCTATGGCACTCCCATATTTACTTCCACCTTTTTTGATAATGTATTTCCTATTGTAGTACTTTGCTTTCTGCCTTTTAAGAATTCCACCATCCAGCAAGTAACTTCTTCATCCAATCCAATAGTTTCGAGTGTATTTAAACCATTTTATGACTCGCTCTGTCAAACGCCTTAGAAATATCTATAAAGAAAATTGTGCTACACTATCAACTAGGCCTTCCTTGTCCAATTGAATTTAAATATCTTGCATATAGCCCACCATCTGAGCTTCACATGAATATCCTTGCCTAAATACATGTTGATGATCTGCAAAACAAGTATCTTTCCTCACACACATTTCTGATGTAGTTGCATATCAATCTCTCCATCAATTTTGCCGATCAGTGATGTCAAATTAATCGTACTGTAATTTTCAACCATATTTCTCACCAACCCCTCCCCCCCCCCCTTTTTTTTTTTTTTTTAACCGGTACTACTACCATTCTTTTACAGTCCTCTGGTAAGCAGCAAGACTCAAGACTCACTTTAAATAACATTTCAAAGTAAGGTACAATAGTGTATCACACAAGCTTTAATAGATCTGTAGTAATATTATCTACACTAGTCCATTTACTTTTTTAGCTTTCCAAGTTCCTTCATAATTTCTGAGAATCTGTTTGAAATTTTGTAGACTCTCCTCTGATTTATTGCCTCCCATCACAGAATGATAGTTCCTAGTAGCTTCATTAAAACAGACACTCAATATCTCTGCCATTTTAAAATCCTCGGTGACTTAAACTTCATTCTTATCTACAATCTCCTGAATACCTTCTCTTCCTCTGTTTTCTATCATAACCATAGAAATTTCTAGATACATCATTTAGTGGTTCCAATGCACTAATAATATTCTTCACAAGCCCACCCTTTGCTTGTTTAGTTGTTATAAGTATAACCTACTGCCTTCCTGTCTCTTAACTCAGTTGTGTTCTTGTCTCTCTAACCTTTTTAACTTTCCCACCTTCCTATTGTAATATTTAGTTTCTATACTTCCCTTTATTTTCTGCTTTGGAATAATCATTTCCTCACCATTTTTTACTATCTGCTTGGACTCTTCCCATTTCACCTCCACTGTACTTGTGCCATCCTTCCATTTGCCGAACCTTTCCCTAAAATATATCTTCAATTCTAAAGCCTTTTAATAATCATACCTCTTTCCGCTTTCTGTTTTGGCTAATGGTTTACTGAATTCCCCAACATCCATCAGTACCGCACTGTAATCATTTATTCCTTCAGTTACCTGACACCCCACAAGATTTTCATCAGGCTTCATTAGAAAGATATCCAACACTTTTGGTCCCATAGTATTCTATCACTTGTGTAAACTCTCCTTCCCTTACTAATGAATTTGCAAGTCTCTATTCCTTTGTTATTATTTCCTACCTAGTTGACACCTGGTAAACTTAAATCCCCTCAAATAATAATCGTTCTATATTCACCTCTGAACTGTGAATGTGAATTAAGTTTCTCTCCAAGAACCTTATCTTCATCATTGACTCTTCCATTACTGTAAGAAGCCAACATCCTGACTTTTTTTTTATCACCTTAAAAATCTACTCTTAGTAACTCATGGTCATGATATATGAGCACTAGAGAACTGTTATAATCTTTGCTAACCAGTATGAATACCCCTGCACCAATTGCTCTTCTATCTCTGCAGTTCACTCTGTAACCACCAGAGAAAACCACCTTGTCTAATACTCCTTTTAATCAAGACTCTACCCCTACAATCACTTGTGGTTCATGTGTCTTTATTAAGTTTGCAAATTCTATTACTTCATTCATTATCTTTCTATAGTTCACCAATAACTCTATTTGGCTGTGTGGTATTTTCAAAATTAACCTTTGGCTTTTCAGTTATACCATCATCCTTTGTTATTTCAACAGATTCATCTATTTTTTCAGAATTTTTTTCCATTGTGCAGCTACAGTCAGTATTCCTTTGATCACTAATTTTTATCCCCTCACCAGCAGCCTCTAATCTAAAAAAACAGTCCCCACCCCATCGTAACTGGAAGTGGGCTCCCTTACAGCTTTAGCTTTAGCTAACGACCTTCTCCCTTTTATTTATGCATTGGCCATACCTAGCGAAACCCCATCTACCAATTGTGCTCGCAGACACAACCTCCAAAACAGAGCTAGTGCCTCTTCCAAGTAGCATCTGTTTACCCATTTACCCGCCTCACTGGGTGGTTCAACTGTGCCCTATCATGGCGACTTAGTACCTGTGCCCTTTTCACGCTGATGTGCTGTGCTTCACAACCTTCGTCAGGTCACTCTCTGTACTATAACTTGCATACCTATCAGTATTATTGCCCGCACCTCCCACTGTCACTACTCTATCTTCCATAGTGAAATTGCTACAAAGTGATACCGTATTCTCTATTACCTGCCCTAATGTTGCACTTGGTATGGATAAGCTTGTGACTTGTTAACTTATGCCTAATTGATCCTGCAAAAGAGTGCCTATACCTCTCACATGGCTACTACCTAGCAGCAGAAACTTTTTCTTCCTATTTTTTCGTTCCACGCTTTTATTACTACAGGCTTGTTGCACCTTACTACTCCATCTACACGACACTCTACCACATCTGATTCTGCTTTCCCCCACTTTCCTCTTTATCTTTTCATAAATTTTGCACCCTATATATTTTAAAATTTGTTCCACATACTGTAAACATGGTGTTCCTGTTTCTTTTACCATTCACGTGTCATCCTGAAACTGGTTTCAGGAAACTCTCACGGTTTCAGACGAGTTGCACTATTTTTTATTATTTTTATTTTTAATGGAGATCAAAACTTTTCTTCTCGTCTAGTTTTTCAAATACATCTTAGTCTGTTTTATCGTCATTACTTGTCTGTAACACAATGTGTAATGCATTTAGCTCTTCTTTTTATTCTCTTCAGAGCTAAATTTCTTGGCCATATGGAGAATCATTTCAGGTGTAAGTTGTCAGAAGGCTTTTTTAATTTTAAAGCTCTTTTTTTTTTTCTTTTTGAAAGAATAATGTGCTCTATCTGTGGAAGTTGCTCTTTGATTGGGTAAACTCTATTTCTCCTTCACCGATTCAGTTCCTCATCAATTTATTTTACATGTGAATAATTTTTCTTACCTTTCAGAGAGCTCCTTGTTAACATTAAACCGCCTTTCCTTTTTCCTTTTCCTTCCTTGCAGCATAGAATTATCTTTGTTGTAGAGTGATGTATGATAATATGGACAATATTAGAAGTACTTAACAATAAAATACGGTGAATTTTGCATAACGGTAAGCATTGTGTGACAGGGGCTACCACGGTGACGGCTTCCCGTTTGACGGCCGGGGGCAGATCCTGGCGCACGCCTTCTTCCCTGGCGAAGGTCGCGGTGGCGACGCACACTTTGACGAGGACGAGGCGTGGGCCATCGACGACGGAGGGGGTGGTGGAGAGGTGAACGACGCCTCCACGGGTGAGTTGCTACACCACACATTTGCGTTAACATCTTGGTTGATCCACAATAGCAATACCATGATAACCTTTGAAAGCTGCTAACCTATCTTTCCCGTAAAGCTATTGTGTTAAGCTGATTTTCTAATCTTCTTAGGGAAAAATCGAAGAACATAATTTGTAGTGGTATATTCATTTTCGATTCATTTTTCGGCGTTAACTGAAATGAAATAATTTGGTGAGTTGTTAATTATTATTTATCATTGTTATTAATTGAAGTAACCCGCCAGTGTGGCTCATAGTGCAGGGTTACTACTCAATGGATCAGGGAGATACAATGGGGCCGGGAACGAGCACAAGTCCCCACGTACTGGCTGCCATTTCTGTGGTTTTTAGGCAGTTTTCTGTAGCCATCAAGGCAAATGCCCAGACGATCCCCAATCATTACCTCATAAGTTACACATTTCACAAACAAAACATACACTTATCACACTTGGAACACTGTTACGCGTTTCACAGATAAATTGCAACATTTTATTTACTTCTCTCATTAGTAGATAGTACAGTTTGGCAGTAGGTATAAAATGCCTGGCATCAGCAAGGGCTTTGGGCAGTAAAATCAAAGCTATAAATTCTACCATGCTAAAGATGCATAAAAATCGTCAAAGGCAGTCAACCCTAAAATATTGTTGAAAGTTAAAGAAGAAGACGGTTATTAAATAAAGTACAAGTTGTGAATTTTATTTTATTGCAAGCATAAATATAAATATTTATCATTATTAACAAAAATGCACGTCAACACATGCAGTTGGTTTGGTATGATCGTTCACTGTTTTACCAGCCACTGGGTCGTGTAGCACCACGAAATATGTCTACTCTAACAGGCTGACGCTCTTAAGCACTTCCGATCATCTCGCACATTGCATAGTGTACACACTGCGTAGTGCACCGTTGATTCGTTCAACCCACTTCAGAGGACGTGAAGATGTTGTTTCTCTCTCCAGCTCACACAACAAATCTAATGAATATTACATTTTCTCTATTTACTTTCCACAATTTGGAATAACGGTCTCGGACCCATAGTTTACCTCGGTTTATCACAGAGCTGTGCGGGCATGCAGTTTCTTATATGATAGCCTGCCTACCACAACAAATTCTTGCTGTGTGGCTGTGTAACATTTTAGTGTGGATACTGTTGATCTTGGTCTTTCTTTGAACGTCGCCGTCATTGCCTCCCAGGTCGGGAACCAGTTTCTGGTCTGCCGCCATTGCCAAACAACTATCACAGTTCTTCTTCATCATAGTTCCCCCAGATGAACAAAATCATCTTTTAGGCCCAATGCACACATATTTTTCTATAAAAATTGCTTACAAGCAATTGATGGCAAGCATGCATGAATTAGAAAACCAAGAATGTGCCATTTGTTGGTGATGAAGCATTTTCCCTTTCAACAAAAATAATGAAACCTTATAGTGGTAAAGTATTGTCAGGAAAAAAAGGGCAATTGTAGAATGTCATGGTGCCCAGAACAAAATGTCGAAAGTGAATTTGGCATACTCTTGATTAAGTGGAAAATTATTCACGAAGCAATTAATGTAAATTTTGATTTATCAAGCCTATTGATAAAGACTTCTTGTTATCTTCATAATTTTGTAAGAACTAGAGATGGATACAACATTCAAGATGCAATGAGCATAGAAAGTTGAAAGTTTTGTCAAAAATATCCTCTAGACTTCTGCATTGATGGAGTTGTAAATTACTGCTTACTTGCTATGAAGTACATTCTTCCAGCAAAGAAATAAAGAGCCTTGCTCCAGAGCATGCATGTCGAAAGGAGTGCCAAAAATTTGCACTACCATATGATAACAACCAGATCAGTGAGTAAAATCGTATTAAATTTGATGAGAGGCTGCAGTACTGGTAAACTTAATCTGGCCCCTTCTAGAGTATGGTGACCCACATAACCAGGAGTAGGAGTAGTTGCAAAAGAGGTCAGCTAAATTTGTTTGCATAAATTACTATAGTACAAAATGAGAGTGTGAGTCATCTGAAGATGGGAAAAGGGGGCAGTTAAAAGAGCATTGTGAGAGTATAAGATGTACAATGGCGATTGTGTGAATAGCTACTGGGACAAGAATTACGAGTGGAGGAATTGGGAGATACTTGTTCTTGATGTCAGACATTTATATGTAAGGGAGTGAGCAACTGGAATAAATTACCAAGGAAAAGGCTGAACAATTTACATGTAATAATGGAGGAACTTAAACTATTTTCGGCATAAGATGATGAGAATGTAAACTGTTGTCATGTTTAAAAATAAATTATTAATGCTACTCGTAATATTTAGACGTTGTATAAGCTGTGTTGTGTATTGCACTATAAATGACTTGAAAAGTAGCGCGATAATTTCTGGAATCACTCTATTTGTCCAGATGCTAGAAAATTGAGAATATTGGATCAGATTTGTTCCATATCATCACTAGGATCTCTACACAACACCTGGATGAAGGAAGTTATGAGGTGATGCCAGCTGCCTTGCATTAGTTTCTTTGACAGGTGGAAAATTGTCACTGAAAGAAAATTACAAGCTTGCAGAATGG
>JARYHS010015825.1:0-33787 GCA_031002005.1 Vandiemenella viatica
TTGTAGGTTTTGAGTCACTTCATAACATAACATAAATGTTGTTTTATGTGGTGCTAAACTCAGCTTGACTTTACTGCACCATTGGCTGAGGCAATTAAGTACTAGATTACTATTGTACTCAATTTCTGCTCTTGTAGCTCCTTCCAAGAGTGATAAAAGGTCATCAGCAAAAGCATTAGATCTAGAAGTTCAGGTATTCTTTGTAATAGTTCGATCACTGGTTCCATCCCTATATTCCAGAATATGGGACCGCAAACGAACCTTGTGCGCATCCTTTAGTAAGGGTCTTCGTGATGAACGAGTTCTGGCATCTCAAGGAAGCAGTTCTAAATCTGCAATAGTCCCTGAAGGTGTAAATAATCTTCGGACAACCAATCTCCCTCAGCCGTTCAAACAGGGGGCCACCATAAATTGTCGAATGCCCCAAGATGTCACAAATATGCCCACTACGTACTTTTTTGTACTGCTACAAATTATTTCCATCGACCGATTTATGGCATCCTCTGTCGACTTCCCATTCTAAATCCATATTGACTAGGATTCATTCCCTGAGTTCCCGGTGGTTTTGTAATTTTGCATAGAATCTTCTCTTGAACTTTGCCAACACATTCAATAAACAAATCGGCCAGTAAGATTTCAGTGAAGAGGATCCTTGTCGTCTCCTTTCTTTAGAATTACACCTTACTGTTTTCCATATTCCCGGAACTCTACCCTGATATAGTATTCATTCAGGAGCCTGCATAGGACGGGGGTTAATTTTATGATAACTCCTGGCGGACCTCGGCTGGAATTCCATCGATCGGAGCCTTCCTTTTTTCATTTTGTTTATCGTAGTAGTTATTACTTCTTCGGGTGTAATTATTTCCTTCCTCTTGACTCCAGCAGGGCTGCCACATGTTCTTCGTAGTGTATTGTTCTACTGTTTCTTCTTCGGGTTGTCATCAGGAAGCAAAACTTTTAATAACTCCTCCGCTGAGTCTCTCCAATTGTGGTTAGTCATCGATCTGTTCTCTTTACTGTGGATAGATATTGTGGGAGCCTGATTTTACCTGCAGTTATTTTGTAAGGAATGCCATGGATTTTCATAGGTTTTCCCTCATGAGGACTTCCCATCATTTTTGCTTTGTGTCTCTCATCGCGTCTTTGAAAATCTGCCTTTCTGCCTGTAGCACTCAAGGAGGAAACTTCTGTCTGCTGCCATCATGCTTCGTTGATACATTCTCTCTCTTACTCATGTTTATTTGTAGTCCTGAAGTTTTTCTGTCCATATTTTGTCAGTGGGATCTACTATCTTTTTTAGTGGTATCGCCCATTTCATGGCACTTTGTATTGCTGATTGTCAGCTCTCTTGCGGCTTTGTCTACATCGAAGTGGCAAATCTAGTGGAGTGAACACATTCCTAATTTTTCCCATGCAGTTTCTGATGTTATATGCTGTTTTAATGCTTTTGTTGTCACTGCTTTCTTCTGTCTGTGTTCTGCCCAGTTCATATACAATTAAATTGTGATCACTTGTTGTCATGTTATCAAGCACTCTCCAACTCCAAAGCAGATTTCCCGCATGTTTGTAATTGATACATCAGTATTTGTTCTTGTGCCACACTGTTGCAGAAAGTATGAGGATTATTGCTTGGTTTCTAACCTCTAGACACAATTCACTTAATAGCTCTTCTAGAAGTTGCCCTTCCTGTCAGTCTTCTTGGAGCAGACTTTGCATTATGTCTGCAATAACTAGTGGATAATTTCCCAGAGCTGCAGCTATCTGCCGTATTCTATCTAGGTATCTCATCACTGTACTGGAAACACATGCTTACCATTATGAAGCTTCCCATGCTGCTCTATCTCAGCACATACTGTGTGTTCATCACATAACGTAATTTTTGTAACTGTTATTGTTTATTTAAAATAATTGCTGCCATTGGGTTATTGCCCTCTGTGATTATTCGTGATGTTACAGGCATGTGCGGGATTTTGCTGCCAGGAGTATGGTTCTTGCAGACAAATAATATCTGATCTCAATTCCTCAGCCACCTTTCTGATTTCATGTAGAACCATGGCGCTTCCTTTAGATACATTGAGTAACTTTTACCATAGAATTTACGGGTGTCTTGTATGCACATTGCACTGGGCCAAGGTAGTCTTGTATCTAACAGAATGTGTCCATGGGTCATGACAAACTGCTTGTATGTTTCCTCAGGATCAAATATTTCTCCTCTTCTCTCAAAAATCTAGAGTCAGGAGCTGAGATGGATCTGTTGGAAAATTTAGTGATCTCTGTTGTATCTTCAATTGCCAAAGGTTGTGGAATATTATGTTTTTATTACCAGGACATCAAATGTGGAGCAAAGTGTAAGTGTATGCACTTCTTCAAGTCTAGTTAGCCGAGTGTAGCTTCAAAATAGCTACAATACACTGGATCTGCAGTAATGGATTGGTTTACTTGTCACAAAATTTGGGTGTTTTATTTGGCTGGTACACATACTTGGTTTGCAAGATGATATTTATTTTCTTTCGAATATGAGCCCATTGCCTCTAAGAAAATGCTGGCAATAACGAGTCAGAGGTGGAGGAAATTTCGTCGATTGCTCGTCTATTACAGTGCCGATCTGTTTGCACGCCGGCGCTTACCATCATTTTCTGCATTTCCATGCCTTTTCCCTAAATGTTTCGGCTTTGCAGCATTTCTTCGTCTACGAGATGGGGGTTGCCTCTTTTCTTTTGATTTTTCATTCCACTTTTCCAACTGCTATTTTACTGCTCTGTATCAGATCTGCTGTATTTCCATCATTTCTTGATCTATCCTGCAACTGGATTGTAGACTAGCCATAATCTATTTGTTGACTAGCGTTGCATAGCAGTTGATACGTGGGACAATCCTTTCCTTTGTTTTTGCATGACTTACCTCTTTTCTGGCATGGAGATGCACGTTTGAGGCATCGACTTCTTATCACATGATCACGCTTGTGATTGTTCTGACCACAATGACTACAAGTCTCTATGTCCATTTGGCAGTGTTTACTCACATGTCCGAGGTCTCTGCACTTGACACAAGTTGGTACCACAGTGTATCTTTGCAATTAATTGCTCTGAATTCCACGTATATTTATGTTGCTCTATAATAATTTGCACATAGCTGGGCTTACTTCTATACGTGATGAACGGTTGGCTTTTCACGGGGTCCTGTTTAAATTTAGGGCAGAAACCGCTTGTGAATCCTCCTTTGACAATATTAACTTCAAAATTTTGCTCATATACTTTGTCTACTAATCATTTATTTCCAGATTTTTTGGTACACATATAGTTTAACAATGGTCTCCTCTTTCTTGGAAGCTCACATTTTAGCGTCTCATTTAATTCTTTGTGTTCCATCAATTTTTTGACATCCTCTTTAGTTTCTCATTTATAATTACTGAGTTATTGGTACTTCTTATTTTATTAATTTTGTCTTTTGATGGTTTGATTATTTTGGTAATCTGTTCCACAGTTACTTTTGGGTTTTGCCACATCTTCAACTCCCGAAAAGAGAACTTTTTTGAAGGTGTGATTTTATTTTTTGCTAAACTCACCTTACTAACCGCTGCAGCATAGCTTGGCTGAAAAGTTGTGTTTCCATTTAACTTAAGTTCCTCAATTGTTTTATTTAGCCTCTCTACTTCTTTGTTTAATTCTGAGTTTTGTCCTTCTCTGAAAGAAACTGCAACTGCCAAACTGGCAAGCTTGTCTTTAATTCCATGGAGTAGTATTTCATTCAATTTTTTACCCACATTTCTCATTTAAATAGCCAACCATATTTTCATATTTTTCATCTAGCACTGAGGTTTCATTGGTTTTATTTGCACTTGAGGAAGCTGCCACCATGGTATTGCGAGCATCTTGCACTTACGTTGCAGCTATTGGACACCATCGAGCTGTCAACATGCTGATGTCACATGATGTTGAGCTGTGTGGCGAAGCTGGTGACTGCTGCAACCAATCGCAAAACAAATAATTCACAGAACCAGTGTTTGTTTAGCGATTATTGATCTACTTTCTCACACACTCCTAAAACACTAATTTTTCACCGTTGTGACTTTTGATAGTTCCGTGTTTCGTTTTTCCTGATCAAAACAAACTAAATGTCGAGAGTGAAGCATAACAAGGCTGCTTGTGTGGCACTCCCACCTACTCACTCCAAATGTGTATATACCTTGCTGAGAGTATCATTTATGAAAACTACCACTCACATAGAGTCTTACCTACAATTTAATGTACCTCTTGGGAAGTGGCAGTGCAAAAGCAAAAAGATTCGCCAGTCCACCACAATAGCATAATCTGTTTATTTGATATTGTTTGCCACAAGCTTTCTCACAGTCTGAAGGTCTAGCAAAATTGATTCAAAAGAAGTCTATTGCATGATGCAAGCAATGTTATCATCCAAACATATGCCTTGTAAATTTTTGTATTCTGCTTACAATTTTTATTGATATTCTGATTAATATGAATTATTACATAATTCATAACCATTGTTAATTGTTTAGTGATTCAAAATCATGATGCATGCTATTATTTTGATTACTTTTGTTCCATTCTCAAACCCAATTTTAAAACAAGGAAGATTGGGGCAAGCCTAATTTTATTGATATTTATAACTGATGCTGATTCCTTAAAAATTTATACCAAATTTTAGTAAATTAGCTATGGTTATTTACAAATGTAAGAAAAAATGACCAAGAGCTTCTTTGAGCCATGTTGATGAAGTCATGGACAATGCTAGTTAACAATAGTATATAACAATTAAATAAAGAAACAAAAGAAGTATGTACAATTTTTATTTGTAATGTTGCAAGCATTTACAGATATGAGACAAAAATTTGGACATGTGTTCTATAAAACAGTTACATGATGACTGAATTTTAGTTGGCCAAAATTACCTAGAAACACAAATAATTGGTTATATATATAAAAAGCATTACATAGGTTACTCTAAATCCTAATTAAAAAAGAACTCAGTTGCATAGCTATCAATAAACAAATGTTTAAGGGGTAACAAACAGTTGTTACCTTTATTGAACATAAACTTTCTGTTAAATTAATGACTTATCACATGTACAGAGATTATGACAGCACACACATAAATAACATCATCAGTTTAAGTAATTTATGATAGATTTAATAACAAAAGTTATTAGAATGAAAACAATTCACATCAAACACATCTAGTCTAAAATTTCTGTTTACTATTCAATTAATATATTTGTCTCCTTCAAGAAAATCTAACTGAGAAGTTTATTTATCATGATACAGACAAAAGAAATGTGTATTAAAAAGAAGAATCTAGTAATAAATTTTAACTATATTAATTTTATTTTCTGGATTACACATTGTTTGAAAAAAAATGTCATGAGGTGAAATTTAGCTCCCACTGAGGTCAGAAACAGTGCTTCTTATAAGTTAAATGTATCAACAATATGAAGTGCTTTGTCAAACATCAATGTGATGCTCATAGCTAATTACATAAATTGTTGTGGAAGTTTACTCTATCAGTATAATTTATTTGGAAAGCTTCCTTCACTAGTAATAGAAATTTTTGTAATATAAAAATACTGTATATATATTAGGAAAACAATACATTAGTACTTTGACTTCCCATATTATTGGTATAAATTGACAACTTTGCAAACAAAACAAAAATGATTTATTAAACCTAATATGTCAAAAGTTGCCATTAAATTAAACTTAAATCCTGGTTTTATAATTAAACTGTAACGTAAAAATCTGTATCCATGCGGAATGGGTAATGCTGCATCCTTGTATTAAATACCAACATTCCGGTTCACCTGCTTCAGTGTGGAACTGTGCTGAGAGCTGTTTCACAAGTTCTACTAAACAAGTTTTTCTTTTAAATCTATTACAGCATTTATTAAAAGTAGAATTGAAAGATTTGTTAAAATTGCAGTTGGTTAAACATTATAGATGTTGTTGAATGCCTCTATCTGCAGTGATCAATAAGATATGTGCTGAATAGAATAAATGCAATCCCACTAACATAACAGACCTATCAAACACGAGTTAATACAATATATAAATAATTAAGCATTATGTTTATAAAATGCACATAGATGATTCATCAAATTAAAAGATAATAAACCAACTCCAAAAAGAAAAGACAAAGAACAACGCAATCAAACCCACCAACTTTCAAATATAAACACAAACACCAGATATTATACAAACACCTAACAATATAGGAAACAATATAAATATGGCATAATGATTCACTACATGAGCAAATCAAAAGTCAATCACATACAAACAAATTCCATAACTCTAGCATATATCAACTGACATCAGAATTTGGATGCAGTTTACATTGGACAAACAAGAAGGCAATTACAAATGCATTATAAACAACACTTCAGAGCACTGAAGTAATCACTCTGCTTCTGCTGAACAACTTTAGACAGTGACATTCTCCCACAAGCACAAATACAGACATGAAATGCTAACAACAAATTACACTACACAATATTCTAAGATTGTAGGAAAGTTATCCATTACAAAAGGTGTTAGCAACAGAAAAACAACTTCTTAAGAATATGCAGAGGGAAGTAAACCTTATTAAAATTAACAACAGTAAAAACTCACACAAAACTGTACTAAATACACAATATCTACCAACACGCAAAACAATAAGTTAACATCACTATAACCTTCTCCTGCACACATACACATTTTAACTAAGCAAACTTAAATACCCTCATGCATTTATGATTCCAAATTTTTAGCTCCCCACTACTAAGTGCTTTATTAGAAAAAGACAAAAGTATGTACAAGAAACTAGATTCTGATCACGGTAAAAGAAAACGAGTAAATATATTATATAAAACAAACCCCATTATGTATAAAATTTAAAAACTGTGAACATATTATAGAAAACACTGAACACTTACGGACATCTCAGTAGTAGACAGAACATGTATAAAAGATACAAAGTCCACTAATATTACCATTGGTGTGTTTATTAAATGATAATTTATTATTTTAAGAAAACAACTGCTCAATAAATTACCTACAGTAATTACATATCAGTTCAATTTTCTGTAATGCAAACAATTGTTTATCTAATAAAATTTTTGTTCACATGGCATAGTATCAGTGATCTAAATGAAAACAAAATCAATTTCAAACACACAGATCTTGTGGTACCCCCTTAATGACACATCATACAGAAGTTTCTATTTTTTTCCTTTTTATTTTTATTTAGTATATTTTTTATTTATTATTTATTTATTTATTTATTTTTTTTTATTTAATTATTATTTTTTTTTTTGCTGTCAAACTTTTTTCATTACAATTTATGTGAAGGGAAGATATAAAATAGGAAAGATAGAGGAACCATCAATTACCACAGGTGATGGCACAACACCGTAGAAACAGCTAAAAACTCAAAACACATAGATGGGTTAAGCCTAATGTCTAGATGCGACAGGAATAAGTTTAAACTTAAAGGACATGATCAGCAAATACAGATACAAAAAAAAAAAAAGGAAAGGGAGAGAAACCAATGTGTGAGTGGAGACTCTAGTGGCATACTGATGCAACATAATTTTCTCCGGTTTCCAGCCTGATGGTGTCATATAAACACGTTTCGGCTGCTGACTCTGCTGTCAGATAGCTTATAGATGTTGCAAACTCGCTGTGACTGCCTAGATTGGCATAGCCACATATTGTATTTCCTAAGGCTAAGTAAGTGTAGGCAGTCACAGCCACTTTGTAATGTCCAGAAGCTATCTGAAATCTGATGAAGACAGCAGAGCCAGCTGTTGAAATGTTGAGTTTATACAACACCATCTGACTGCACACCCAAGAAGATTATATTGAGAGAGTTTTTTTTTACCACAGGTGATGGTAGGGCAGTAAAGGAAACAGCATGAACACACATACATACAACACATGGAAACAGTAGAATGTCAAATGTATATCAAAGAGCAATTGATGCTAGCCCATTTTTGCCCCAATTTCTACTGCTGAGAAAGAGCTAAAAGACCAAAATTACAATGTAGTAGTGTCTATTTGTGTCTTTTTCATGGTTCAAGGCTTTGCAGCCATCCTCTATGGTAAGAGTTTGTTTTGCTAGCCAGCTTCTCTTGGTTTCTTGCAGGTGTATATATTGACAAGTGTCAATTCCCTCCTAAATATGTAAATAAATTTATGCAAGTTTGGGGGAAATATGTGCATCACTTACCACAGATTAAACCAAAAGGCCAGTAACAAACTCATAAAATCAAATACAATATTTCGATATAAACCTTAATCAGAAGTGAGAAATATTGTAAGGGTATTTGAAGCACACAATCTGATTCTCTTGATTTAAGTTTATATATTATTAGGTATTGTGATATTGGAGAGGAGAGGGGGGGGGGAGAAGTTAGAAGTAGACAGTTGATAATCATAGGAAAATGTTATTGCAGGAAAGTGTAATATAATAGTAAAATATTAAATTTTAATCTTGTTGTTCCACATCTTTTATTTCCTTTCAATCTAAACAATTGGTAAATAATGCAGAATGGCATTAGATACGACCTAGAGGGATAAAACTACATAGTAGTACGGTAGTACTAATAACAACTGATAGTATTACTTATTGGATGGAAAAAATGAATTAATACGTCAGAAAAGAGATATTTTCACAGTGAATGAAAAATTGAAGACAGCAAAAATAAATAGCATGAACAAGTTTTATTAATAAGTGATGAACTTCCAATGAAGGCAATTAAGTATAAGTTTAGAGGTGGAAGAGATGTAGGGAGAACACATAAAATTCAGTCTGAGGAACAGGAACATGGCAAATGACTTAACCCATGAACGAGGAGGATTAATTGTTGAATATTACCAGAGGCTGAAGCCAAAAGGATGCCTGGTTTCAATGATATGTTGGTAGGCTAGTTCACTTTTACAAAGTTCATAATTGTTAATTGTACCAGGAAAGACTCTGACAGCTGTCATTATAAAGCAGTTGTCGAGGTTGTAATAGTACTGACAAGGGTTACCATTGGATGGTCTACATTGCTGGTGTAAACAGTTTGTGATTCATCCTGATGGACAGTTGGGTTGTGGTGAGGCCTATATAGGAATTGGTTCTGTTGAGGCAGGTACTTGGTAATAAGGTGTGTCGTTATGCAGGTTCCATGTCAACTAGTAGGAAAAGTTACCCCTGTGATAGGATTGACACTCTTGGTGATGGCTGAATGCATGTTGTATGATTTGCAGCGAGGTCTCATACATATGAAATATCAACAATTTGTGGAAGGAATGTATGAAGTAATGACCATGATGAAGGATGTCTTTAATTGATTCAGCACCATCCTTTTCTTAATTGGATCAAAATTGTTTCCTAGGTAATTAGTAATTAATCTGTTTTAAACAATGAAGTAAGTATGAATGAATGGTCACATACAAACAGTTTTCTCCCAAATCCTAGACCTCCCTGTTGCTCACCATTCCAGTACTCATAATACCCATGACCTTAATAATTGCTTCATAGTAAGAGCCATTAGAGCACTTCCAGATACTATCTCTCAATCTGAACTCCACATGTGGCAATTGGCATATCCAAGCATCCTGCACACTAGACATCCCCCAGGCCTTAATTTCCGATAATATTTCCATCCACACTGTGTACACCCATCACTGACCAGCACAATAGATTCATGTATATTTATAGACCATATTTCAAAAACTTTGGATATTTTTTATTAATTTATTATGATTATTATTTCAATTATTATTATTATTTCCATTTTAATCTTTCTTGTGATTTATACTTGCGGTTAGATTATCATTGCTCCCCCCACCACCTCCGAAGGTCAATTTCATTCTATGCATGGCTGCGTCGAACGCTAGACTTGCGCGAGCTCAACCACTTACATCTTTTAACTTGATAAAGGGTTTAACCTGAAATTTTGTATTTTCTGTGTTCTTTTGTGTTGCTGCTGACCTCCTCCCTTCAACTTTGATTAGTGTTGCTTGTATTTTATCAGTCCTTTCCATATAAGTAAATATGAGAGATGGATGAAGGAAGAGAACAACACAAGGAGAGAATGGAACTATTTAAAACTGATGACAAGCATATGCATAGTGCCCTATTTATAGATACAGACCAATTTCCACTGCCCAGGTTCGGAGAAACTGTTATTAATAAGGGTGAATCTGATTGCAAGAACTGTGGGGAAAAAATTAAAGTCTAGCAACCATACACTACAGCAATAATTTTAATTCCCATTTCACAGATCAAACTATCAAAATCTTCCTGTGAGCAGCATTAAAACTGAACTTAGGCAGTGCAGATGGTTTATCTCTATTAAACACTGCACACCAAACTGGGCTTAATCTGAAAGTTCTTCTCTCTTTGACTTATGTACATCACCCTCCCCCCTCAACACACACACACTCACACACACACACACACACACACACACACAGACACACTTTGACCCAAAACAGAAATCAAAATTGTTTTGTTATTTATTTGTTTAATATTTATATATTATTTTATTATCTGTTCGTTTAGCCTGCACATAACTACTGTTGATATTTTGTAATGCTCGCATGTTCTCTTCAAATCACTTCCCCCTCTTGTGTTTCCTCTTTGAACTTACCTCTTTCATGTGCCTTGTTCATTATTTTAGACCATCATCTACAACACCCACCCTTTACAATGTTCTACTTGCAAAAATTGGAATGTCTCTAGTGCTCTTGTTCATTACATGTTTCTACAGCATCCTGCCTTCAACTAAGGTAAGCAGTGGTTCATTTCCATATCTTAATATGTAAATATATTCAGGGTCCATTGTTTCATTACAGCTATAGGCCTACATATAGGGAAAGAAAACAAAACTGCTTCTAATGAATGAAAATAAGAATGATTTGAAAAAAGTAAATTGATTTTAATTATCATTTACTAAAGCAAGAGGGCCACAACAACATACAAATAATAGCACACTTTACAATATTTTGGTATAAAACCTTATCCATGTATAGGGATAAGACATCTGGCAAAGGGATCAGATGTGTACATACTGACAACTACCAAATGATGCATGAGTCATGCCGAGAATCTCAGTTTATACATGCCTGATCCCTTTGCCATATTTCTAATCCCTATTCATGAATCAGGTGTTATACTGAAATACTGTAAAATGTGTTTGTAGAGACCATCCTTCCTATTTCTGTTATAACTTTGTACCATTTATTGACAGCAAGAACATTGAATTTCCATTTCTAAATAACAGTACAAAAAGAATTACAATGGGAAACATAGGTGTTGTTAGCTCATAGGAAGGAACTACAGATAACACAGAGATAACATATTCAACAAAACAGTGGGATGAAATTCCTTTAATTGTAGAACAACAAGATGTGCAGATCTTTGGAATGTGAGTGAGACTGTAGAATCTAAGTGTTGCTTTATGTAGAACTTGGAAACAATGACCACAACTTGTGTGACAAAAATAAATAATTGCTTCATTGTCAGTAGGGAAATGTATCTCATTTTACAACTGAGTAGAAAAAACTGAAGTTCAGTGGTTTTGTGGGTGCCAGATGGATAGTCTGATTCCCACTCACTGCACATCGTGTTATTCTGCTGATTTAGGGTGCTTACATTCTAATAATTGAAATGTTATCACTATGCTAAGCAATAGTTCCTTCCTATACATAAATTAAGAAGTATCCTTAATAAATAAGTTAAGGTTTTTATAACTAGATCATTTATTTTATAATATACTTAATAAATATTGCAAACTTAAAGTAATATTTTAAATTGTAGTCGTACACAGACAGAGAGTTATTTGATCCATTAATAATGATTATGTTATAATCTATGCATACTTGATGCCAATTGCTTCTGTAAAAAGGTATTGACAAACACTGCCAGAAAGCAATGAAGACAGAAGGGTACACTTTTATAAAATTATCTTCTTTCATCACCATCATATAGCAAACTCACGAAGACTACATTGCATATATATCTCTGGAGTGTTGCTTTTTATAACTTAAACTATCTATGGTACAGGTGACAAGTAATTTGAAATAAAATACACGGTTTTCATGGCATTGAAATAAATATTAATGACACGTTAATGCTAACATTTTTCCATTATTAAATTAGTTCATCTGTTATGCTTTCAAATTTCTTCTACTGCAGTGTAAAATATCACACATTTCCCTTCTGACATTTAAACAATTATTTTTTTCTGTGGTCTTGCCTGCAATCATATTTCTGCCATTAAATACATAAAATCCTAAGATATTTTAATGTTAATCTCACAGACATTCCGGCCCATGGAGATTGAGCATCATTGAAATGTATATATTGTATTTTATGAATATCATTTTGCAGCCTAATATGTTGGTTTGAGGGCTGCTTTTTACTATGGACTGCTACTTCGTCTGATCCCTGTTCATCGACCTGTCTGGCTTGGGTGACCCTTCTAGGAGTTTGAGCTCCTTCCAGCATAACTCTCAGAATCATAAAGGGATTCACAAACCTCCCCACCACGATAAGGTGGCAGTCCTAGGGGAGGATTTGGATAGTTTTTGATTATTTTCACTATATGAATAAGTTCCTTAATTACTGAAAAAGACTCTAAGAAATCAGTTTATGAAAAATGTATTAAATTTGCCTTTTGCCTAATTTCTAATAATCATACACTGAGCAAACATTTTCTAATAAACTTTAGAACATTCAGAATGGCTGATGACTTACACAGTAACACCACTAACAATAGCACAATTAATGTATTTATTGCTAATAACTGAGCAATTCTGGGATGTTAAGCAGTTATTTGTGATAAGTAGAGGGAAATATTTAGGAAATTTCCTGTACTGTCCCATTTCCTCGAGATATGTCTGTTTGTGGGATGATTATGTCTGATGGCATCAGTTCTGCAGAGGTAAGGTCAATATCTGACAGATGGATTATAGGAAGCGCAAAATCATGGAACAGTTGGATAGGTTGGTTTTATCAAGTGGTTATTATAAATTTATATAAAATATACAGACTGGACATTATGTCATGTGACTGCACCATCTCATCAATAACAGAATTAAAGTAAGAAATGTGCACTAAATCAACCCTATCTCCTGGCTCATAATCCTATACCTATCTCTGTGTTACATGCATATATGCACATAAACATCAACAAGACACCATTATTCAAGTTAAGATGAAGACATATATTAGACAAAAGTGTTAGTTGTCAAGTTGAATAAAATGTATTTACAGGTTAATCCTTTTTTTTGTATATTATATACCTAAAACTAACATAACTTCTTTATTGTTTTAGTTAATTTTTTGTGGATACATTCCAGCTATTTTTGGCAAAAATATGTGGAAAATGCATCTTTAAACTATTCCCTAAATTGCACAAACATTTTTTAGAATTCATATTTATTAACTAAGAGCATGGAGTGAAAACCTGCCTGAGGGCAGAAAACTGATGATGATGATGATATTTATTAACTACACAAACATTAAAAAATTGTTGCTGAACATTTAAGTGTTATTACATTTTCATTTTTTAACAAACCACAAATGAGTATGGCATTTTTACAGTAACAGTTGAATAAAATATTTGTAGTGTAAAATGACTATTCTTGTTTGCTTTTTTTATTATTCAGTTTTATACTCCGTTTCTTACTATACAATTGCATAAATCAAATATATTTCCTCCTTTGCAGCTTCAATATGACATACTTTCATTTAGGGTTGTAACAGATCTTTGGAGATGTGGATGAAGATGCAGAAGCTCAATGTTTGACCTCTGTGGAATTGGAGGTTTAGTGGAAATGGTGGAGGAAAAATAAATTTTAAAATATTTTATGTGTGTATACACGTTTGTTTGGGCCAACTAGGACCACATTAACCCGGGGCGCACATTTAGCTGCATGGAACAGTAGGGGCAGCGCAGAGCAGGGAGTGCACCACGAAAACAGTTAGCCACGCATGTTAGAGCGCAGTTTCGGGCGGCATTTTACAAAGCAATGTTGTGTTGTGTGAGAAACAGACAAAAAAGCAGAACCAAAAACATGTCAATGCAAAAACTCAATTTTTGATTTCTGAATGGGATGCCGAGCTTGGAAAATTGTTATTACTTTAACAAAAGCCAAGTTAGATAAAACTGTGCAAAAGTGAGTATATGAAAAGAAGAAACTCTCATCTTTCTTTTGCAGTGACAAGAGAATTCTCAAAAGATTTATATGAATCATTTCTGGATGACTCGAGTGGAGATTCACAGCATAGTCTAACCTGTTATTTTCTCGACGATGCTCAAGTACCTATTGCAAATGAATAAAATCTGACAGTCTTTTTGGGGTTAATTATTTAATTATTTATTGTTTGATGGTACATGACATTTATAAGATTGTATTTCTCTTTTATTTCATATTATACTTTTAAGAAAACTAAATAATAGAACATAAGAAACACTTGGAACCAAAAAAAGCAGTGTTCAACAAATTATTCGGAAAATTGTCTCCCTCTCTCGTTAGCAGTTAGCCTTGAAGAGGGAGAAGAAGCAGAAGAGCTCAATTCAGTTGGTTTCTAGGGGACACTATTGAATGATGTAGTACAAATAATAAGAAAACAAATAATTTAATAATAGCTTATATATCAATCTTTTTTAAGTTTTATTAAAAATGAATTCAAAAAGTGATAATTGTAAGTGGACAGTTGAATGATAAATAAATGCTGAATTTACTCGCCACTTGTTGGGTTCATTGTCCAAATTTCTATTTTAAATTTAATTTTTTACATTTTTATTATGACTGTTATTGTGAATAACAGGTTGGTTACACACCAGTTTAATCAATTTTTCTTATTCCATAGTTGAAAATGATTATAAGTAAAGCAAGATTATAAATAACGCAAGAAGTGTTACTGCAAAAACCAGCACAAGTGAGTTGTGTGGCACAGTTTCTGTGTCGTGATCACAACGTGGCGCAGTACACATGCAGTGCAGTACTGCACTGCCCTGGTCTGCATCTTAATACGCTCTGTTCCGGCCCAAAAGGTAGAAAAACAGAAACTGTGCTGCGCCGCCTGCGTCAACTGCGAGTCAATGTGCGTCCAGCCTAAGCCTTTGTTTTTTCTTGAATTTGTTGTGAATGCGTGCATATCAGTGTCATAACTAGGGTTGTTAGCCCTAGAGGGTACATACAGTTTAACGTGCATCTGAACCACGGAAGTGTTCTGGCGTACTTCACATTACCCTGTAAGCAGTGTCAGAGGTGAAGGTTGGGATAAGGGCTTATGAAAATCTCCACTGATACAGATGCCTTAACCACTAAGTTACCAAGCTGCTCCAAATATTTTACTCTTATCTTATTAAAAATAAAAATATACTTATATCATTTTTAAGTTTATCACTAATTTTACAATTTGTGTAAGAGTAATCTATTTCCATGTAATACTGCCATATTGAATTATTTTTTGCCTTATCTTTTAAAAACACAGAAATGTTCAAGCAAACTAAATTATTTACCTAACTATGCTGCACACACAAACATTGTCATATGAAACTTGCAGAGTTTGTGGCTCAGATAATTCGAGGCACAAGTCTGCAGCCACACATCACTGTACCCACCACCCTTCTTTTCTCTGCCCTAGCAGCCTTTTCACAGTCCAACTTGTAGGACATCTGATTTTTTTTTTATGTAGGACTCTGGTTGTACCTGAATGGAAATTCAGGACTACATCTAGAACATGCTGGATTTTTTTAGGCTCCCAGACAAACCAACCAAAATCCTACCACACTGGATCATGATTGGAGAAATAACCCTGCAAAGTAAAAAGTGTGTACCACTTGAAAGTATGAGTGGGGAGGGCTAGTTGGAACATCTTGTTGAACCCTTTGTATTAGCATGAATGGATGAGCATATCTACAGTAGTCCTACAAGGAGTTCCTACATTTTGGACCATTAATAGGCCACTTATATGCAAGTACAAACTTGTAATTTCATCACTTAGGTAACAATAATGATTAATTCAGTGTTACTTTTATTGCAGGGCCATAAGAAGAAAAGTACAACCAGAGTGTCGCTAGTAAGTGTTGGGTAGAACATTATATAAAGATAAGAGAATTTCTTTTCTATTTTCAACCAATTGTTTGTTCAATTAATTAGTGAGTTTCTGCTCATTGTCTGAGAAGCAGTGAATTACACTTAAAACTGAACAAAAATGAATTAATTTACTCTCAACAAGCATCATTCATTGTTTTTGTGTACTTATTAAATCACTTAGTATATAAAGAATCTTTCTTAAATATTATTACTTCTTCATAGTTTATGACTTATATACATATATACTTTTTAGATGTTGCTGTTGCTGGTTGTCATGTCTCCCTTCAAATCTTGTGTATGAGTGACCATCTGACAGCCTCCAATGTTATGTTAGAAGTGGTCACTGACTCAAATTTAGCTCCACAGGGTCTCCACTTTATGTTCCTGCAATAATAATATAAAACAAGTAATAAAAGTTTTGTAATAGTAATTGCATTGAATTTGATTTAAAATAAAATATTAATATACTTATCAAATGCATCCATACAATGTAAAAAAATATTTATATTCCACAAGAAGATAATATAATCAAAAACAAATATGGAGCTAAAGTTGAATGACCAGTCAGTAGCTTTCTGGCAATCGTTGAATTGCTTCTTAGGAGTCTTTCTAGAGGAATTTGAAAATTATCAGTTTTATGGTCCAAGATTTCAAATCACAAGGATTACATCTCCCAAGATTCATCTGGATTTAAATTAAAGAAACCCAGCTTTTATGAAGATAATTAAAACATTTGAATGGTTTGCTTCTTACCTTTTCAATTGGTGCCACATCATAGTGTGTGCAGCCAACATTTAAACCATCCTTCTGCAGTCTTCTTCTAGGGCAGAAACGCATCTTCTGTCAGTCTATAGTCCTGTTGTACAGCCATGATCTGTGACCCATCTAGAGAATTCATTTCACCCGGTCAGATCAATCGGGATTTCTGAACCATCACGTGTTTCATTGGCCAGGTGGGGCACAGCGTGTTCTGGTGGAGGGTAACATGTGACCTGCTCTGTCCACAGTAGCCTCTTGTCTTCATTTTTACTGTCTAGACTTTTGGCAGTTTCCAGCTCCTCCTTGGCCACAATTGATCTTTGCGCACTATCAGTTTAGTGTTTCAAAACTTTATGACATGATTAGTTTCAGCTGTATGCCATGCAATTGCAGACTTTTCAGTGTTATTGGATCTATAATTGTGAATATGCTCACACAGCCTGTCCTCTATAGTGCATCCTCTCTCTCCTACGTACACCCGACCACAGGTGTACGGAATCTCATAGACCCCAGCAACCTGTAGTGGGGGCAGCTTGTCCTTAACCTGGACAAGCTTGTTACAGATCTTGCTATGCTCTTTATAAACAAGTTTTATGTTGACTTTTTTAAATAACTTTCCAATTCTGTCAATAACCCTCTTATAGAGTAACTACTTTGCGTTCTTGATTGGTGGGTTGATTTGATGTTGAAATGGCATCTCTCCCTGTCATGGCTGCATGCAATGCCCATTTAATACAAAGGTTGAGGTAGCCATTGGACCTGAACGTGTTTCAGTGCCTCCAACTCCATCATCAAACTGTTAGCATCACACACTTTCATCACTCTTGTACACAAGTTCGTGAGGACACCTCTTTTTGTCAATGGATGGTGGTGCAATGCAGCATGTAAATATCTATTTGTATGTGTTGGCTTCCGATAAACTGAGTGTACAAGGTTACTAACACATCTAGGAATGGCAGCAGTCATTCTTCCTCCATTTCCATAGTGAAATTAATTTTAGGACGAGACTTCTTTATAAAATCCAGGCACTTATCAACGGCCACACTACAAATGTATCATCAATACAGTGTAGCAACAGAGCTACAGTGGGGCATTGTCCCACATTTCTATCTCCAGTGCCTCCAAAAAGATGTTTGTTCCAATCAGTCAAGTTGTGAGCCCATGGCCACTACTTCCAACTAGGTGTGAAATTTTCCATCATATTGGAAGAACTTTGATTTGTGACCTCAGTCAATTCCACCCATTCTTCTGAGATATTGTGGGCCGATAGCATGGTGCATACTATTGCTACTGCTTTTTCCACAGTTATTCTTGTGTAAAGAGACACAACATCAAAGCTCACTAGGATGTCAGTTTTTTTAACTTCAATTTATGAGATGAGATGAAGTGTGAGCTATTTTTGATTATCAAAGCAATACCTTCTAACAATGGTTTTAATTTGTTGGCAAAATACCAGGCTAGTGGATGAGCCAGAGAGTTAATTGCCCTGATGATTGCCCATAAAGGAACAATCCGGTTTGTGTATTTTTAGCAAGCCATAGAAACAAGGAGTAGGGATGGTAGTGTTAGTTTTTCCTCTCGAGGTAGGTTACTGCAAGGAAGTTTTGCTCAACTGAGGATTTGTGCTGTTTTGGGTTGCATTTGGTCAGCATGCTCTGTGTTTAAGTTCCTGGCACTTTCTACCCCTACCATGATGTACAACATGCTGAACAAATCCTATATTCAATACAAAGGAAAATTTCACTATGGGAATGGAAGAACAAGGAGAGTTGCCATTTATATATGTACTAGTAAACAAACATGACAACAGGAGCCTTGAACACTCAGTTTATTGGAAACCAACACATACAAATAGATATTTACATGCTGCATTACACCACCATTCAGTGACTGAAAGAGGTGTCCTCACGACCTTGTGTACAAGAGCGACGAAAGTGTGTGATTCTAAGAGATTGATAATGAAGTTAGAGGCATTGTAACACACTTTCAGGTCAATTAGCACTGAGAAGTATGCCATTGCACAGCATGCAGCCGAAACTAATCACGTCATAAATTTCGAATGGAAAATTTTACACCCAGGTGGAATGTGCAGCAATGGGCTCACCGCTTTCACTGACAGCAGTGAACATCTTTATGGAGGTGCTGGAGATGGAAATGTGGGACAGCAGGCCCCAAAAACCACATCAGTGGCTATGCTATGTTGACACCTTTATAGCATGACCCCGTAGATGAAATGCTGTTGATAAGTTCCTGGATTATATAAACAAAGCACATCCTAAAATTAATTTCACTATCAAAATGGAGGAACAAGGAGAGATACCATTCCTATATGTGCTAGTAACCAAATGTGACAATGGGAGCCTGAACACCCAGTTTATTGGAAGCTGACACACACCAATAGATGTTTACATGCTGTATTGCACCATCATCCAGTTACTAAAACAGGTGTCCTCACGACCTTGTGTACAAAACTGACGAAAGTGTATGATTCTAAGAGTTTGACAACAGAGTTAGAGGCACTGCAACACACTTTCAGGTCCACTAACACTGAGAAGTACACCATTGCACAGCATGCAGCCAAAACTAATCATATCATAAATTTCAAAAACACCACCCTGTTAGTGGGCAAAGATGGTGTCCAAAGAGGGTCAAGGAGTTGCCTGAAATTGCCAAACATCTAGGCAGTGTAAATGAAGAATTAAATTGCATGACACATGGCTCTCATTAGTGTGGACAGAACAGGTCACGTGTCACCCTCCCCCCCCCCCCCCCCACCAGACTGAGCCGTGCTCCACCTGGCCAACAAAACATGTGACTGTTCAGACTTCCCAATTGGCAGGTGGAACCAAATTCTGTAGATGAGTCACAGACCATGGCTATATAACAGCACCATACACCAACAGAAGATGTAGTTCTATCCTAGAAGAAGACCGTAGAAAGATGGTTGAAATGTTGGCTGCACATACCATGAAGCAGCATCACTTCAACAGCCAAGAAGCAACTGATTCTGGCCACGGAAGCCGACGAATATATTTGAATGGTTTATTAACATTAATGAGGGAATGTTATGCCACCCTAATTGATGAAGAAACCGATAAACATTGAGTATACATACACAGCTAAGTAAGCTATGTCTCATACTTAAGTCAATATAATATTTAAGAAAGTAAAAAAAAAAAAAAAAAAAAACAGTTTTCTACATACAAACTTGGACTAACCATTTTAAATGTACTGAATTTTTTATTACTTTTACAAAAATTCTTACATTATTGACATTGTTTGCTGAGTTTTTTTGTGTGAAAGAGCATTACTTAATTCTATAAATTTATTGTAGATGCTATGTTGTTCTCCAATTCATATGTCATATAAATTAATCCACTAGCCGTTGTTATGAATAAATAGAATATGACTGAAATAGGGGTGGAAATTTAGCATTGTTCCAGGATTCCCTTTAAGCCTCATTTGATGTTTCAGATAGTTTTTAATTAGTCATTAATTAGAATTTTCAGTTATTATTATAATACCTTAACGTCTTCTAAAATTAGAAACAATAGAGCCCCAAGCTTAAGTTTTTTTTTCTCAATGTGCTCCATATTCCTTCTTTTGATGCAACAATATTCCGCTGGTGTGCTTGTTGCATTAAAGTCTATTATTCCGGGTAAGAATAGTGACACTGTGTGTCTATGAATCATATAAATAGCAATATACAAGGTGTCCACAAATGAATATCGGGGTTTTAATGCTTTATAAGATTTATTACATTATCCTTACAGTTATAAATGATATGTCAAATGAAAGAGCAACTCAAACAGTTTTGTTCATTGGCACTAGTGCGCATGTGCGTGAAATGTTTCCGCTACGATCCGTTAGAATGCGGTAGTAGCAAAGATGGCGACTAGTGAAGAGAAAGCGTTTTGTGTTTTACAGTTTGCAAAGACTGAATCTGTAGTTACTGTGCAGCGTGCGTTCCGCATTAAGTTCGGGCGTGATCCTCCAAGTGACAATAACATCCATAGATGGTATCATCAGTTTGAAGATATAGGCTGCCTTTGTAAAGGGAAGAGCACGGGACGACCAAGAGTTAGCGAAGAGACTGTTGAGCGAGTGAGAGAGTCGTTCACTTGTAGCCCAAAGAAATCTGTTCGGAAGGCTATTCGCGAATTAGAAATTTCTAAGTCGACTGTTTGGAAAGTTTTAAGGAAACGCTTGCAACTACGTCCTTACCGTTTACAGTTGTTACAGGCTCTAAAGCCTGCAGACCATGGTTTACGTGCCAAATTCGCTAACAAAATGTTGTTACATGACAATGAAGATTTTCTACATCATGTTGTCTTCAGTGATGAATCGACCTTTCACCTCAGTGGACATGTTAACACTCATAATGTGCGGATCTGGGGCTCAGAAAATCCTCAAGAGATCGTACAAGTGCAACGAGACTCCCCTAAAATCAATGTTTTTTGTGCCGTATCCCGGCGGAAAGTTTACGGACCTTTCTTTTTTGATGAACCGACTGTAACTGGTACTTCTTACCTTGATACACTAGAGCAATGGCTCTTCCCTCAATTGGAACAATATGAACCAGAGAACTTCATTTTCCAGCAAGATGGTGCGCCACCTCACTGGCATAACGAAGTACGCGGTTGGTTGAACGTAACTGTACCCGACCGCTGGATTGGCCGCAAGGGGCCCAATGACAGAGCTTGCTATGCGTGGCCTCCACGTTCACCTGACCTAACACCATGCGATTTCTACCTTTGGGGTTTCATCAAGGATCGTGTGTATGTGCCTCCGTTACCAGCCGACCTCCTTGAATTACGACAGAGGATTGAAGCAGCTGTTGCAACAGTTACTGAAGACACACTGCTCAACATTTGGGAGGAACTCGGCTACAGACTTGATGTGTGCCATGTGACAAATGGTGCCCACATAGAACACTTGTAAGCTTGTATATAAAACTGTTTGAGTTGCTCTTTCATTTGACATATCATTTATAACTCTAAGGATAATGTAATAAATCTTATAAAGCATTAAAACCCCGATATTCATTTGTGGACACCCTGTATAATAGATGAAGGCAGGTGGGTGAGTACAAACAGGAACACACATTACAATATTTCGGTAAAAAAATTTTGTCATATAGTAGTTGAGACATATGAGAAGGGATAAGATGAATTAAAATCCAGACCTGGCACATGACTTTGCCAGAGTTGAATCAATTGGAAGGATAGTGGGTTACAATACTGAGAGGTGGAGGGGTGAGGGGAGTAAAATTGACCAATTATGATTGTAGGTGACTATAATCTCTGTAACAACCAGTCAAAGTAATATAAAATATATAAATTTTCAGAAAACTATAATTTTTGAATTTACTTAAAAATAATTTAAAGACTAAAAAAATGATTAATTTAAAAAATAAAATAATAATAATATATTAAGATAACATAAATGACAGGTTTAAAAGATGGATCTTAATAAATGTTGGGTACAGGTGGATGCCTGGTGTCTAGTAAGGACAATTCCCATCTACCAAGATCTGGAGAGGTAGTATTGTCAGGAAAAACTATGACAGCTATCACTGTGAAACAACTTTAAGATTCTTAGAATCATGTGTGATAGCATGGGCTGTCACTAGATCATATATGTTGACAACATAAATCATTTGTCTGTAGCCATTCAATCTGAAAAACAGTTGTTTAATGATAAGACCAATTTAAGCTGTTGTGTAGTGAAAGCAAGTAAGTTGGTGCTTGAGATGAGTTGAACTGCAAGGGGTGTGTCCAATAATAAGTTGAGCTTCTGCAACCATATCAGTAGTACCCAACTTTTGTGATTTGAATTATGATTGTAGGTGACTATAATCTCTGTAACAACCAGTCAAAGTAATATAAAATATATAAATTTTCAGAAAACTATAATTTTTGAATTTAACTTAAAAATAATTTAAAGACTAAAAAAATGATTAATTTAAAAAATAAAATAATAATAATATATTAAGATAACATAAATGACAGGTTTAAAAGATGGATCTTAATAAATGTTGGGTACAGGTGGATGCCTGGTGTCTAGTAAGGACAATTCCCATCTACCAAGATCTGGAGAGGTAGTATTGTCAGGAAAAACTATGACAGCTATCACTGTGAAACAACTTTAAGATTCTTAGAATCATGTGTGATAGCATGGGCTGTCACTAGATCATATATGTTGACAACATAAATCATTTGTCTGTAGCCATTCAATCTGAAAAACAGTTGTTTAATGATAAGACCAATTTAAGCTGTTGTGTAGTGAAAGCAAGTAAGTTGGTGCTTGAGATGAGTTGAACTGCAAGGGGTGTGTCCAATAATAAGTTGAGCTTCTGCAACCATATCAGTAGTACCCAACTTTTGTGATTTGAATTGTGCTAGTTTTTGTCGTTATCTTTGAATAATTCCTGTTTTGGTAGTGATCCAGTCAGTTGAGCTTCCGCAGCTGTAGCAGCAGTAGCCAACTTTTGTGTGTGATTTGAATTGTGCTAGGTTTTGGCGTTATCTTTGAATATTTCCTGGTTAGGCAGTGATCCAATCAGTTGAGCTTGAGCAGCCATAGCAGCAATCGCTGATTTTTGTGATTAATTTGTTTGTGGCTCCGTTTTTGGCTGTTTCAGGGACATGGTTTGTGCAATGTGTTACAGTAGGCTTCAAGCTCTTGAAGAGATTCATACTATGATGAACTCTCTTCAGGCACAGGTGTGGAGTATCTTAGATGAGGAGCGGCAGTGCACCGAAGAATTACCGGAGGCTAGTGATGTAGAACCAGCAAGTGAGGATTGTCAGGTATCTGTTGCAGGGAACGTCTGGCACCGTGTGGATAGGAGAAAGGCATCAAAATTCCAAAGTAACTGACGGGAAAATGATATCTTGCCCCTAAGTAATTCGTTTTCAGTTTTGCAGGAGGTTGAAGATGTTTGTGCGAATCGCCAACAAGCACAGCCGGGAAGATTTTCTCGCAGATACCGAGTGATGCCAGGGAATGGTTTACTTATCATTGGAAGCTCCAACGTCTGACATCTGGAGAAACTCCTAAGAGACCTAGCTGAGAAGAATGGTGCGGTCCCTCATACTAACGTTCATTCTGTTTGTCTTCCAGGAGCAACCGTGCCACGTGTCATGGAGGCCATTCCAAAAGCAATTAAAGAATCGAACTGCCGTCACTTAAGAGTAGCTATACATGTCGGTACTAATGACTCATGTCATGTTTCTGTTTCAGACATAGTGAAATCTATCGACTAGTTGGGCCACAAGGCGTATGAATCAGTGTGTGAGAACTCGGTAAAGTTGCATTTTTCCATTTGTAGTGTCGTGCCGCGTATCGATTGTGGGAAGCCGTATGGTGGAAGATTAATAATTTGAATTGTAGTTTACAGGAGCTGTGTCACAAAAACAACTGGGGCTTCATCAATCTTCAATCAATGATAGCTGCCAGCTGGGACGCATTTGACAGGTCGGGCGTCCACTACACACCGAGAATGGCGACCAGGGTGGCTGTTAAATATGGAACCGTCTTGATGTGAATTATTTTATAGGAACACCGTGACGCCCGAGGATCCCTCAGTTCAATGAAGAAGATGCGTCGATAACCTAGATCTTGGTTCTCGAAGTGACGGCGCGAATAAATCGAAATTTACATCTCCAAATACTTCACCCGTTTCCTTTCAGAGTGCAACTAGTAAAAATGCGAATTTAGACTCTTCAGATACCGATATTTAGCCACTAAGCATAATGATCCTTAGTTGTCGGAGTATTAGAGGGAAAGTAGCCGATTTCCACGCTACAGTTGCGACTAACGATATTGATATAATACTAGGATCCGAGAGCTGGTTGACGCCAGAGGTAGAATCTAGCAAAGTATTTGTTCCTCAATTCAATGTTTTTCGGAAAGACAGAGCTACCTCAATGGGCGGAGGAGTGTTTGTGGCCGTTAATAAAACCGTCAATTGCTCCGTAGTAAATGAAATGGAAAATTTTGGCAAGTTAATATGGTTTAAGGTAAAAATTGGCATAAGTTTAAAGTTCATAATAGGATCATTTTACCGACCTCCGGATTCTGGATTAAATAAAGCGGAGAATTTTAGACAGTCACTTAATAGTATTTCTCAAAAATTTCAGGGACATACATTGATCATGGGAGGCGATTTTAATATACCCTCAGTAAACTAGGACATATGTACGTTCAAGTCATGTGGAAGAGATAGGTTAGTAACCGAAACATTCTTAGAATCATTCGTGGAAAATTCTCTTGAACAGATGGTCGAAGAGCCAACGCGGAGTGTCAAAGATTCCTCATCCATTTTGGATCTTTTTCTTACAAACAATCCGGATATTGTAGATACAGTTTGTATAGAAGACGGTATAAGTGATCACAAGGCAGTTGTGTAACTTTAAAAGCTAGGCTGAATTTGAAGCATGATAAAGACAAACTCGTTTATAGTTTCGATAAGTTAAACGATGCATTTATGGTCGATCATTTGGCGAAAAATTTTGAAACGTACATGCTAAATACAAATGTTGAGGAACTTTGGTTTGATTTAAAAGAAATAATATGGACCGGCATAAATAAATTTGTTCGCAAGAAGTTTATTAAGGTTAATAAGAACTTCCCGAGGTTCAATATGCAAGTGAAACGTTTGCTCAGGAGGCAAAGGCGTTTACATGCCACAGTATAGAAATTGGGGGACTCGTCTCATTGCGCTAAATTAGTCCACATGCGAGCGGAAGTGCGTAGGGCAATGCGTGATACATTTAAAGAATTCCAAGTCTGAAATTTATCCGAAGATTTGATAACAAATCCAAAAAAGTTCTGGTCATATGTCAAATTAATAAGATGCTCTCGTAAGGTCATGCCGTCGTTGATTAAGGAAAATGGGGAATTATCAGAAACTAGCGTAGAGAAAGCAGAAATTTTGAATAATGTATTTAAAAAAGCTTTCACGACAGAAAACTCGGAGGAGATTCTGATATTTAACAATCGTACCAACAAACTTATGAATTATCTCATTCTCGATGTCGAGGGAGTAACTAAACTGCTTATGAATGTAAATCCCAATAAGGCTCCCGGCCCAGACGGTATTCGTACAAGATTCTACTCTACGTACGCAAAGGAAATTGCGCCGTATTTGATGAAATTATATACAGCCTCCTTGGATCAAGGAAAAATACCAGCCGAATGGTGTTTAAAAATGGGAATGTTAATGATCCTAAAAATTATAGGACGATCTCGTTAACCTCAATATTTTGAAGGATTTTATAACACATCATCTATTCAAATGTCATGCGGTTTTTGGATGAAGGTGAGCTTTAAACCCAAATCAACATGGATTCAGAAAAGGCCGATGCTGCGAAACACAACTTGCCCTTTTAATTCACAACTTGAGCCATATTATAGATGAGCAATCCCAGGTTGACTTAGTTCCATTAGACTTTAAACTTTCGACACTGTACCTCACACTAGGTTACTTAGGAAATTTCGCGGTTACGGCATATCTAGACAAATATGCGACTGAGTTGCAGACTTTCTGGAGGGTAGAAGGTAGTGTGTAGTTATTGACAGTGAGCGTTCATCACTTACTGAAGTGAGGTCCGGAGTTCCTCAGGGAAGCGTGATAGGGCCTCTGTTGTTTCTCATATACATTAATGATTTGTGCGACATAACAAGGGGGATGAAAAGATTATTTGCCGATGATGCTATTATTTATCACGAAATCACAACCCAAGACGACTGCGCTTTGTTACAAGACGATATTATAAAAATAATTGCATAGTGTAAAGATTGGCAGTTGGAGTTAAACACTAAAAAGTGCCAAGTCATGCGGGTAAGTAAAAAGGTGACACCATTTAACTATGAATATACAATTAATGGTACTGTCCTTAGAACGGTAGATTCTGATAAATACCTAGGGGTAACAATTAGTAATAATTTGTCGTGGAATGAGCATATCGAGATTGTAATTGGGAAAGCAAATCGTAGGCTTTGTTTTCTAGGTCGTAATTTAAAACAATGCACTCCGGAAGTTAAATCGATTGCATACAAGTCACTACTGTGGCCTCACTTAGAATATTGTTGCTCTGTATGGGGTCCCAAATCAAAAGGGATTAATGGAGGCATTAGAGATGGTTGAAAGAAGAGACTCCCTATTCGTGACAGGTATATGTAGTTGGAGGGAAAGCTTAAGTGTGATGTTGAAGGAGTTAGGTTCGGAAGACCTGGAGCACTGAAGGCGTTGCTCTCGACAGAAGCTAATTGAAAAATTCTCGACTGACATATTTTGGAATGACAGTAAACAAATATTGCTACCAGCAACATTCATATCTCGGAATGACCGCGAAAATAAGATAAGAGAAATCAGGGCCAGAAGCGATTCATTTCTGTACACATTTTTTCCACGAGTGATTAGGGAGTGGAATAGAAATGATTTACCAGGTGACTAAACATCAAATCTGAAAGGAGTAGCTCTCGAAAAAGTACTCTGCCCACCCTGATCTGGGTTTTCCATGGTTTTCCCAGATTGCTCCATGTGAATGCTGGGATGGTTCCTCATAATAGCCCATGGGCGCCTCCTGCCATATCCCGTATATCCCTTCCAAATCATTATCTTCCAGGACTGGTGCAAGGCACCCTCCACCACACACTTTTAGTGAATTGTGGAGTATTAGTAATAATAGTAATAATATCAAAAGATTCCCCTGTTGTAGGACTGAAATAAGTGGTGGTGGCTGGATGTCTGTTGCAAGTTTTGCCATGAAATATAACTGTTATTTTGTTAGATGTTAGTTTGTCTTTGTGTCATATAATATTTGTGGAAAAATTTTGTTTTAGTTACAGTATACGCCTACTTGGCTACACAAAAGTATCTGAATACTGTAATCGGGCAGCAGACTTGGGAAAACCATGCAAACCTGGGCCCATTACACCTCTCCATGTAAAAATGAGTGGTTTTTGAATAAATAAAGATCATAGAGTTGTGTCTTAGAAGATATTAGCGAATTGACATTAACTTTAAACTTTCAAATTGCCAAGAAGGATGGGAATCATAGGGTTTATTTTTCTTGTTAGTCAATGTAAGTAATAGGCATATCATTCCTTCATTAATAATTAAGGACAGCAAATATATAATGTAGTGCAATTACTTTTCCAGAGAGATATAGAACATCTTCATTTTCTGAAGCAGAAATAAATATTACACGCTGTTGTGTCTTTCCTGTCATGGCATTGGCAAAAATTAACTCTCACAAAATAATTGTAGTGGCCCAAGGGATTTTTGGCCAAAGCTAGGTGATGGTTATGAATTCATAGCACCAGCCAGAACCAGGGCAGTTGCAACAGAAAAATAAAACAGTTAGAGGCTTTGGAATGTGGTGATATAAAAGGCAATGAAACTAAGTGGGTCACGTATCAGCAGAATTAAGCTGAAGCATGACGGCACTTGGAAGAAGATGGGATGGAAGTAACTGTCACTGTTTGTGAAAAAGTCTCCCCCCTGTTGGCTCCATGGAGGGGAGTAGCAATCAAAACTGAGGTGCATGAGGAGAACGGATCTGTCACTCTCTTGCAGGAAGATCATCATTGGTAGCTATGGAGCAAGTTAACTAGTCAGAGCTAGGGGCTAGCCGCCATGTCGAGCTAGGCTCAAAAGACTGTTTCAGAAAGAAGGAAGAGCTGAACTTAGAAGCAAGCAGTAGATTTTCATTTGGAGTCATGGTATGGCGTCAGCCAAGCGATAAAGCATTGGGGGTGAGGTTAACAATACTCCAGTAAGTGGTAATTAAGAGAAAAGTACAGTAAGAGAATTGTGAAACGGAAAATACCACTCAAGTTATAACAGTATTACAGGCCACCTTCTGCCACTCAGCAGTAAGCAGAATTGGAGTGCAGGATTGGCACAACATGATGCAGCAAAGGGGAGCAGTAAAGGTCGCTGGTCAGCAACCAAACCAAAGCATCGCAATGATGCAACAAAAACAGTGAGTAAGCAAGCTTTGCAAAATGCCGAACAGTGCGAGGAATTATGTTGCCGCCAGAAGCGAGAATATAGTAAAGACGGAAAAGCCGTGGGTGAGTTTAGCAGAAGTGTTAAAGTTAATTCCTAACACTTTTTGTGCTTGATTCTCGACAATTGCGATACAGCTTTCAGTCTTGTTCGGGATGAAGAACAAAAGGTTCTATTAAAATTTGTTAAGCCACGTATCGGAGGTGCAGCTAGATAGCGGATTCTTACAGGAGAAAAGGTGAAAGATTGGAAGGATGTGAGTGCAACATTAGTGGAGAATTTTCGTCCTAAATGTACAGTTAATCACTATGCTGTTAGCATATTTTCAAGTCGTCAAAGAGTTGGCGAGACTATAGTAGATTGGGCCAGTAGATTGGATGGAATTGTGCAAGAATTGCGAGAAGCAACAAAAAAGAATTTAAAATGAAGTGAATTAAATGGAACTTTGAAATTAATTCATAATCTGAGCTGTGCTGTGTCTACATACCGTCTAATAGACGAGAAAATCGTAGCAATTTTGAGAGCGCGAGGAACGTAGTTATTACTAGCAGAAATCGTTGATATTGTCAGTCAAGAAGAATCGACAGTACCAAGGAACAGAACGCAAGCCTCATGCGGAATTAAATAGAGAAACGAGTGAAGGTTGGAGTCCAAGGAATTAAAGGACGCCGGATGTCTGTCAAAATTGCAGAAGAAGAGGCCATAATGCAAGACAATGTGTAACAGCTTCAAGAATACGAGAAGTGGGACACACAGCAAGCGTGCAGGGTCAATGGTGTAATGAAATCAGACACGAGGCCAGGAAGTGCGAGAATGCACAAGTTGGAGACAGTTCACTGAGCGAGTGTGTAAACAAGCTAAGAGCAGCCATTTCGACAGGGTGCGCTATGACGTGGTGATAGAATTACGACAATGGAAAAGCTGACCAGGAAAATTAGGGGCTGTGAATCAGCACGAGTTTAAAGGCAGCTTCAGAAGAGATTTAAATTTGTGGAAGTCAAGGCCCTGCAAACGGTGTAATTTGTCAAGTCTCAAAAGAGAGAGTTGCAACTATAGGACAATAAAATTCAGTAACTGTTATTGTTGGCATCACAACTCAGAAAATTGTAATGCTTTCCCATGGGTGGAACAAGTGCGTGGTGCGCAGAAAAATGGTAGAAATTCCGAAAACTGAATATGAATGGAACTGGGCAGTCAAGTAACGTTCAGAAATGGGAGTCGGAAGAAAGTGGCTGCAATAATCAAAACCAAAATGATAACATCGAGTGGGAATGTGAGGAAAGTATACATGGTAAAATTACACATTGGTGGATACTGGAACTTTGGCCTCTTGTCATATCGGAATGCATAAGAAATGGCCTTAAAAAGAACATGATGCAGGGAATTTGCATACAAGAAATCATGGGAAACCCCATATTCACTGAAGGAGTAATAATGGTTAATCTAAAAGAAGGCCGGGAGCTGAAAATGTGTCATAAGCTGCAAGTGGTTCTGGCAGGAGTAGACACACTCTATGATGGAATTCTAGGTCCTGATTGGCTGAAGAAGTATAAAGCCATCATCGATTACAGAAAATCGGCGGTGGGAATACAGGGATATACCCTCAAGATGCAGAGCGAAGTCAAAGAGGTCACTAAGCGGTGACAGGAAGAAAGATTACAGGAGGTAACAGTGGTGCAAGAGAGGACACTATGTATTTGTGTCAGCGCTCGACAACAGAAAAATAATCAAACTTGTAGTCGAAGGAGTTCAGGAAGACTCAGAAGCTGTTGAAATCACTAAGCCACCATTCAAGAGCAAAACAAATGGCAAAGAGATTCCTTCATCAAGTGTGTCATTTCTGTGCATGAGTAAGATATTTATACCAAAATATTATAAAATGGGTTTTTTCGTTCTCTCATATCTTCGTTCTTGGTGAATGATGGATATAACTCCCTATCCCTCCTTATTATCATTACCCAAAAGCACTTTCACTATAATAGAAGAAATGGAATCGACAGAGGAAATAGGAGAAGAATGATACAGAAAGAAATTTAGCTAGAAGAAACATTTAAAAAAATTCCAAATATGAGAAGAAAAGATACCTTTGGAGGTTGCTGATACATTGACAGACAGCAGAAGTTTTGGTGATATGGAACAGATAAAATAATTATACTACTGTCATATGGTAACGACAAGAAGAATATACACATCCAGAAAGTTTAAGGAAAGATCAAATACATAACATCATGAATGAAGCTTTCTATGCCACTGTTCTTGGGCTTCAGCCACGTATAAATGTAATAATAATCAGATGTTTTTGAAGTAATCAATCTCTGCCCTTATAGCAGTTATGTTGGATGTTGGATCAAAGGACTTAAGGCGAATCTATGAACTTTCTGCGCACTCACTCTTCTTTGACTTCTTTCTCTGATGGTCACCAATCAATGTTAACTTCATAAATTAGATAAAAATACACTTTCTCTGTTCAAATACGTGCATTTAATTATTTATAGAAAATTTTTGTTCCAACTCCTAAACCATTATAAAATTACCTTATCGGGAATTGTATCTTTTAAGAATTGAGGTTGTATTTAAAATCAATTTAAACTTATATCACGTACTCTTCTCATTTATTCGCAACACATTTACAAGGTTTTACTTTGCACCTATGTTGCTCCCCCCCCCACCCCCACCACCAAAAAAAAAAATTATTTCTTAAAATCCTTCAAGTACCTTTTATATTACAAAATTTTATTTCTATCACCAAAAAATCATATTCCCTTAGCTTGAATAACAAAATAAAAACATGCAGTCTCATTGACTTAACTATTGACTGTTCACTTTCACCTCGGACTGACCAATTCAATGTTCAGACTGAACCCTTGCATGTCTTTCTCCCGAGCACACCATGGTCTTGAGTTCCCCAAGCCCACGGACCTAGCAGATGGTGATGTCGCATGCCAAACACGTCAATCGCCACTGTTTAAATCTTAGCCAGCTCAAGTAATACTCATAACTACTCTTAAATTATGTTACAACATAATGGGAAACCATTAACCCATTATACCCCCCCCCCCCACACACACACACACACACACTCTGTTTACTTTTGATATTTAAATGGCAAATGCCAAACAGCAATGGGTAATATCAAGTAACACTATCCTCTTGACATGAAACACAGAATACACTCTCCACTCAGGGGCGTAGCTACTATGGTGCTAGGCGGTGCAGTGCACCAGGGCCCCTACGCTCAGGGGGGCCCGCAAGCATTCCTCTGGGGGCCCTACGCGCACCTCCTTGGGGCCCCAAGCACAGTTCAGAGGGCCCGCGTGCCTTCACGGCAAACTGGTGACCTTTTTTTTAGCTCTACCGTCATCTAAGGTTGCCCCTGAGACACAGGAAGCCCCTCACTAAAGGGCCTCACTGCTAAGGGGGGCAGGCCCCCAACCACTGCTCAAAGGCCTGCAAGCACAACTAAGGGGCCCCCAGCCTCACCTCAGGGGCCCCCTACCAGCAACACAAAGCAAAAAAAAGGTTGCCCATCCGGCCTGAAGGCCCAAAATAAATTTTTTGCTCTGGAGCCCTTGTTGACCTAGCTACACCACTGTCTCCATTCACTCCAAAGAAAAACATTCAGCTTATATAAATATTAAATATAATGTTAAACCCTATACTGAATTCTGATTCTATATTTTTGATTGGGATTGGAGCTTCAAATATTTGTACAATAAATTCCAATGAAAATATTCACTATCTACACTACTATACATATGTTACTTTGTAAATAATAAATTTAACCTAACTACACAATGTGTGATATATATACAATATCTCAATACTAAAAGGTGCAATGTATGAATCACGTGTATTAGTTAATCATTTAACTAAAATTACCAAAATTCACAAATTAATACTGTACCACCCTGGTCGACATGTCACAGTTAGGGGGCATCCAGAAATTATGTGAGGTGTTTTTCCAAATTTTCGGACCCCTTCTGGTGAAATCTGGTCCATGAGATTACCTCCCCCCCCCTCAGAAATCTCCCCCCAACCTTTTTTTTTTTTTTTTTCTCACACTTCCAAATTCGGTTACACCCCCACTTTTCGACAAAATACCCCCCCTAAAATTGAATTATTAACTTTCACATGTTTTATAGACCTGTTTTTAGGTCTACAGTCCAACAAAAATTTCCAAAACCACATTTGTTATTTACCTTGCCCCTCCCCCTTGGTGAGATTTTGCTGCCCCCCCCTTTTTCACCTCCCATAATTTACGGACGCCCCCTTATGCTGGATGTTGGATCACTAGACTTATGGTGAATCTTTATAGTTTCTGTGCACTCTTTTTGGGTTCTTTCTGTGACAATCACCAATCAACATTAAGTTGATAAATAAAATGAAAATTCACTTTTTAGGTTCAAATATATGCATTTAATTATTTATAAAATAAATATTTGCTCCAACTTTATAACTTGTATAATATTGCTTACCAGGACTTTGATCTTTTAAGACTGCAGGTTGTATTTGAAATCAATTTCAACTGAAAGCACATGCTCTTCCCACAAATTACCACTGACTTAATTACTGAATATTCATTCTGCAGCAGACTGAGTTCCTGGAAGCCGAGCACTCGTACTACAATTTGTATCCTTGAGCCAGGGTCTGCTGAAGCCACATACCAAACGTGTCAGTTCGTGAACTTCTCTTAACTATTCCTAAATTATCTTACTATATAATGGGGAACTATTAACCTGTTACACCCCTATGCCCTCATTTTCAAGTGAGGGCACAGATGGACTCCTTTGAAACATATCATAAATTTGGCAATTATAAGAAGTTGGAAGCCCATTTATTTACATCATATCATGGTTATACAAAGATTCATAAACCATATTTTGAGTTGTAGGTAACCATGATCACAGGG
>JARYHS010015826.1:0-31583 GCA_031002005.1 Vandiemenella viatica
TCGTGAGACAGGTTCGACGTACGAGGTCGTCTCAAAAGTAAGTTACACTTAAAAAAAAAAATTAAAAAAATAACACCCAGAATTTGTTTAAAAGGTTATATTTGTGAACTACATATATTAGTTATTTTTCTACATAATCTCCTTGAATCAATACTTTTTGGTATCGTGGTAAAAGTTTTTTTAATCCAGCGTCATACCATTCTGCCGCCAAACTGGTTAGCCATGTCTGAACTTCTTCTTTGAGAGTTTCTTCGTTTGCGAAGCGTTCCCCAAGTGTTGTTTCAGCTGTGGAAACAGATGATAGTCGCTTGGAGCGAGATCAGGGGAGTATGGTGGGTGTCCGGAAAACATCCCATCGAAACTCTTCAAGCAGGTCTTGAGTTTGACGAGCAGAGTGTGCACGAGCGTTTGTCGTGGAACAAAAACACTGTTTTCATCACTTTCCCCTCTTCGTTCTGGATCGCCCTCCTGAGTTTTCTTTAACACCTCACAATAGTGTTAAGCGTAATCATTGTCCCATGTGGCAGGTAGTCGATCAGCAATACCCCCTTCGAATCCCAGAAGACCGTTGCCATAAGCTTCCCAGCTGATTCCACAACTTTCGCCTTTTTTTGGAGTTTGCTTGTCCTTCCCTTTCCACACCATGCTTTGTCTTTGGTTTCAGGCGTCCAGTGATGGATCCAAGTTTCATCCCGGTCACAATTTGGTCGAATAGGACATCTCATCATCCTCAAAAACTGCAGAAATTGAAGAGCAGCGTCAACTCTCTGCTCTTTGTGTGGTCTGAAAGGAGCCATGGAACCACCTGGCACACTTTGGACAGATGCAGATCATCAGAAATGATTCTGTGAGCGATGCACGGCTAATTTTCAACATTAGGCGGGAGTTGTGAATGAATGTCGTTGAGCGTAAGGCGACGATTGGCGTCGACGACTCTTCGACTTCTTCGACAATGTTCGGGGCCCGTGAAGTGGATGGGCGGCCGATTCGTTGTTTCGTCATGTGTTGTTGTCCTGCCTTCAATAAATGATTGGCGCCAACGAGAAACCATTGGCCTCGACATACAATTTTCCCGTACACACTGCACAACCACGGTGAATTTCAGTTGCATTTTTATTTTTTGCCGTTAAAAACGAATACACTGCGTACTTCGCAATCGCGGTAGGAGTAAGTGGTAGCTCCATATGGCTTGATCGCAACTGACAAATGAGTCATGGAGAATTTACAGTGCTGCACCACACCCGGACGAAAGTTCCCTGCGAATTCAGAAGTCTCGCCAACTGCGCGGATATAAAAAAATAGTGTAACTTACTTTTGAGACAAGCCTTGTAGAATGATATAGGATGGATTTCCTGTCATATTATGCCAACTCGGTGTTGTTTGGAACCAATCTATGTTACTAACAGCTTTCTATATTCAATTCTGGCAACGAAATTCTTAATCCACGCTTATGAAGTCATGGGTACGAGCTAGTAATAAATTTATGAACCTTAGTATGTGTAGTAATGCACTTACCCTTCATTTTTCTTCTAGTAACAGAGCATAAACTTTTGTGATCAGTGTCATTATCATCCTTACCGTAAATTAAATCCCATAATTTTGCTACATTTATTGGATTTTTAATCTTTGTAGTGTTGATTAACATATTACGTTCAACATATTACATTACTGAAATTGAAGAATTAAATAACTAAAGGGTGGTATTGCAGTGTGATCTTAGGTGAGTATATTGTAAAAGTGGTCATTGGAGGTACACTGTGATCTGTAACCCTGTCTATCTCACTACATAGAGAGTTATAACTTCTTGTTCGGTTCTCCAGTCCATAAAGTTATAAGTTATACAGCATTTTAAATAGACAATAACATTTCAAAGTGTGTAAGTCACATCCAATTGATGTGGTAGTTTTTGCTAAATTTATGGATAAATCACAGATAAATGCAGTCTTCTTAAGATTTATAATTATAAACAATAAGGAAAATAAATCCATTATTTACCAAAGTTGAAGCAAGAGGGCTTGATGAACACTCAAAACACAAGACAGTACAGTTATACAGTATTGTGGTTCAACACTTAATTCATTTAGAATAAACACACAAATAATGGAACTGTAAAGAATATATACAGAATCTATAAATAAGCAATAAGTGATGGGTTTATTGGTAGGATTGTATTGGTGATTGAGGCCAGGTGGATGCCTCATGCCCAGGATATAGGTGTGTTGGTAAGCTAATTATCATCTGTGGAATTCAAAAGGCGTGGTTGTTTCCTGGAAAAATATAGCAGCTCTCACTATAAAATTGTTGAGGTTGTGGAAACTGGCATGCTGCCACTGTAATATTAGGTTGGAAGTAGCGACTGCACTCTAAAAGCTACCACAAACCCTCATTTCCCACAACTACTCTGCTGGCTTTGTGCAAAAGCAAATCTCTCATGTTGCCACCCGTCCCTCACACAACCATTCTCATCCTTTGAACACCAGCTATAGCCCACTCCATTTCACCTAGTCCTCTCCTGTGAGGTTTGCTATGACTTCCTAAATTCCTTCCTTATATATAATAAAAATTCTATATGGTCGCAATGACCTGGTGATAGTTTGTTTATACTGGTTGCGCATTATGCCCCGCTGTAGCCACCTTAATCTAACCCAGGAATCTTATCGCATACAAGGAACCTACAGTTTGAATGTGTAATCCAAACCACAGAAGCATTCTCGCATACTTCACATTACACAACAAGCTGTGCCAGAGGTGAAGGTCTGGTTAGGAGCCTATGAAAATCTCCGTTGAGACAGGGATTTGAACATGACCTTTCGATCCCTGTCAATGCCTTAACCACTGAGCCACCAGACTAATACAGTTCTTCTGTGAAATGAGTACATTCTCCCCAAATCTAGCCATTGTCACCACCTGCATATGCTTTAGTAGATCTTCCAATCTGAAGAATATTTGCTCCACAATAATCCTCTTTGAATTCTCCCAAACCACTCTGCAGATCCTATTTATGTTACAGACCTCACTGAAAACTTACACCATTCATTCAGCCAACATGACCTGTTACAGTCAGACCATAGGGAAAATCTTTCCCATCATTGACATGTACATGCAGTACTAATCATTCACATACCAACTTAACTGCCTCCTCTGCACTTCTCCACCAACCCACTTACAGTCAGAATGAATTTTAACATGCCAACAGTCAATACATCAACTAGAGCATCCTCTGGCAGCCCATGTGAATATTCATAATTCTCACAACCTCAACAACTATTTTACGGTGATATATCCTGGGTGCCAGACATCCACCTGTCTTCACCTCAATACAGTCCCACCAGTTAAACCATCATTTATTGTTTACTTATTTATTGTTTGTATTTTTCATTATAGTTTCCTTATTTATGTGTTATTAAACTTCTTTCTTTCTTTCTTGGGTCTGTTTCATCCCGATCATGCACGGTGTTTAGGCTGTTAGTGATGAGAGAATCAGATGCTTAATCAATATATCCCTTTGTAAATCTCATAGAGTCAAATTCCAGATGTTCAAGATTTTTTGTGACTAGCCTCATCCACATTCTGTAGTCACTTTCCCGCCAAAGACAGGTAGAAATTTTTTAGGTGAGTCTTTTATTTATCTTTTTTTTGCAGTTTTTGTCGTATTAACCTCAGCAGACCATGAGACATCATTCCCTGCGATGTATATTATGACTGTTGGAGGACATGTGACCTCAGATCCGATGTATACGCTATTGGAAAATATTATATTGTCATCTATCTGCAAAATCTTCAGGCCACGTTAATTTCTACTTAATGTGTCCATTAATTTTCATCATCCTTCTTCTGTATTTGTACTTCAATGCTTCAATTTACTGTCTTTCTGGCATTCATGAGGTCCAAGCGAAGTGCTGCTATCCATACAGACAGTTTTAGAAATTTCATTCCAAGTTTGGGATAAATTTTTATACTTAATATTGCCGCATGAACGCCAGTGTACCGTCTGCCAGCATGGCGCAGCGGGTAACGTCACGAATTGCGGTACCGAAGGAAGCCGGTTCAATCCCGCCCACTGACAAAAATTATTTAATTCTGTTTATTATTTCCAGAAGATTCTACATGTTTCCTAAGGTCACTTGTAACTTCTACACATTTCATTTGTTAACTACTGTTGTAATCTCTAGTACGTTCTATCTGTGTATAAATAGAAGAGCATTCTGCCCAAGAGGCGGTCAGTGCTGCGTGTATGTTTGAGTTCTCAATAAACCTGTTCTCAGTTTAAGTGCTGTGTTCATTGACAAGTAACCTTCGAATTCACACCTGTCCCGGTTCCAACGCGACATAGTTTGGTGGAGACGCCGGGTACCCTGTGCAACAGCTGCATCGTCGTGGCTCCGATTAGGCAACGTAAAAGTCGCCGCCTACACGGACTGGAACCGGACTACAAAGGATATACTCAGTACGTCCTTCCGAAAGTCCGCGTCATTAGGAAACCCATGGCGGCAAGCCAGCTGCACATTCGACACCCATCGGTGTTCTCTGGAGACGCTGGACAGGATCCTAACAAATGGCTAAAAGGGTTCGACCGAGTCGCCAAGTACAACAGGTGGGATCATACCATGTGCTTGGCAAATGTTTATTTCTATCTGGACGGAACCGCCCAGCAGTGGTTCGAGAAACAACGAAGAAAAACTGAATAACTGGGAAATGTTCCAGAACGGAACTTAAGAAAACGTTTGGGGACCACCAGCGACAAATCCGCTCGGCGGAAGAACAACTGAAGAACCGGGCCCAACGACATGGGGAGCCGACGCAATCTTACATACAGGATGTTTTGGCCCTATGCAACGTAGTCAACCCGAATATGACTGAAGCCGACAAAATCACGCACCTAATGAAAGGTATTGCAGAAGACATGTACCAAGCTCTTCTGATAAAAGACGTCGCTACGACGGAAGAGTTCATCAAGTGGTGCCAGCGGATTGAGGAGATGCAACAAAGGAGGGTTGGGCGAAAGAAGTATGACAGACTTCCCAACGTAGTCCCTATGGCAGTTGTGGAAGACCAGCACGACTTTGCGTCTCTCATACGACAAATTGTGAGAGAAGAATTACAACAGTTCATGGCAGCTGGGACTCTTGAACCGAGTGAGCATCAGATCATGGCCATGGATGTAAGCCCAGTGGGGTCATGAAGGAGCCGACGCGGCGGAAAAAGAGGTATTTCAGACAATAGCTCCTGTCTGCCGAGCCAATCGCACTCGACGTGAAGAATGGCCTCGCCCTGATATGACGTATGCTGCAGCTGCCAAACGGCAGCCTAGGAACCGGCCGACACGGCCACAACCAAATCCTCCGGCACCTATGACGTCCCGCAGACGAACGGACGTCTGGAGGACAGAAGACAACGCGCCAGTATGTTTCCACTGTGGGCGCCCTGGACATGTCATACGCTACTGCAGAGAGAGAAGACGAGTATTTGACGATTATTTTGCCGCAAGACGTCCGCCATCCGAACAGTTCTACCCCAGGCAGCCACCCGCTGACGAGTTCGGTCGACCTACGGGAAGAAGCCCATCGCCGTACCCTAGACGAGGTCGATCCCCGACGCGCCGCTGCCGTTCATCGTCGCCGGACAGAGCTACCAGCCGCTCCCCTAGCCGCCGCACGCAGGAAAACTAAGCAAGGCGACCATCTACGGAGGTGAGGCCGCCGCAGATGAAAATCCTCCATGGATGACAGTCACTAAGATGTCGGGAAATCTCATCAACGTTATAATCGACGGCCAACCTGTCCGGGCGCTGGTTGATTCAGGAGCTTCTTTCTCCGTATTGTCGGACAATTATCGTCGCACTCTAAAGAAGACAATGTTCCGTGATACGGGGGCAACTGTGCTAAAGGTCGCAAATGGAAAGTACGTCCAGCCAGCTGGAGCTTGTGTCGCGAGAATAACCATCAACAACAGGACCCAGCCAGTTGAATTTGTCATTTTAACAGAATGTAGTCATAATGTCATCCTTGGATGGGACTTCCTTAAGGCATCCCAAGCTGTCATTGACTGTGGAACGTCTGAGCTGCAAATTGAAGAAGTCGTTGCGACGGGTACACGTAACACAGAATCTTCTGGGAAGTTATTCGCCGTTGACAACGTGACAATCCCGCCGTTCGCAATGAGAAGAGTCCCAGTCAAAAACACGGACGACCGCAACCTTGAAGTGCTTGTCGATAGTAGAAAGTTTATTAGGCTCACGAAAGAAATCTACATACCAGCGGCTATCATAAGCATTATCGGTGGTCGAGGAGACATTTGGATCACCAACTGTCACGAGCAGTCACAAATTATCCCCAAGGGAATGTGCATAGGGACAGCTGAACCAGTCCAGGAGGGCGAGCTCAACGTCATTAACGAAGATCCATGCTCTGTTACTAGTACCGACAACACGCTGGAGGAAACAACTATGGAACTGCCAATAGGGTCCGGCCTGACCAAGGAACAACACCACCGGGTGTTAGCTATACTACGCCAATTCTCTGGTGTATTCACACCCCAGCAAAAAAAAGGTCAGACGAAACGGCCCACGATAAAGCATCGTATCAATACTGGGGATCATCCGCCCATTAGCCAGCGCTCGTACCGATTGTCACCAGTCGAAAGGCGAATAATTCGAGAGGAAGTGGAGAAGATGTTGCATAATGACATTATTCAACCTTCGGAGAGTCCTTGGTCATCTCCGGTGGTCCTCGTAAAGAAGAAGGATGGTACGTGGCGATTCTGTGTCGACTATCGGCGGCTGAACAAAATCACAAAGAAAGATGTCTACCCACTGCCGCGCATCGACGACGCCTTAGACTGCTTGAAAGGAGCTACATACTTCTCAACCATGGACATGCAGACAGGCTACTGGCAAATCGAGGTTGACGAAGCTGACAGAGAAAAGACGGCTTTTATTACACCTGATGGCCTCTATGAATTCAAAGTAATGCCATTCGGATTATGCAACGCTCCGGCCACATTCGAACGCATGATGGACAACTTACTTCGACACCTTAAGTGGACGACGTGTCTTTGTTATTTAGATGACATTGTTGTTTTCTCGAAAACATTTGAAGAACATCTGAGTCGCCTGTCAACGGTGCTGAAGTGTGTTCAGACTGCAGGACTCCGCCTCAATCCGAAGAAGTGCCTCTTCGTCGCCAGAGAGATAAAAATCCTGGGGCACCTGGTCAACGGAGATGGCGTCCGCGCTGATCCAGATAAAGTAAGGGCAGTCATGGAATTTCCAACTCCTCAGCACATTCGTGATGTGAGAAGCTTTCTTGGGCTGTGCTCATACTTCCGGCGTTTCATAAAAGGATTCTGTAACATGGCACGTCCACTGCAAGAACTTTTGCAGGGAGACGCCAAGTTTTACTGGGATGAAACTAAAGAAAGATCTTTCCAGGCACTTAAGGAGGCTCTAACTTCCGCACCAGTTCTAGCCTTATACGACGAGAATGCAGAAACTGAACTTCACACTGACGCCAGCGGTTATGGGATCGGTGCAGTGCTTGTGCAAATTCAGGAAGGTGCTGAGAAGGTGATAGCCTATGCATCAAGAGTATTCTCTAAGCCCGAGATAAACTACTCTACAACCGAGAAAGAATGCCTCGCAGTTGTCTGGGCTATCAACAAGTTTCGTCCGTATTTATTCGGCAAACCTTTCACCGTCGTAACAGACCACCATTCTTTATGTTGGCTAACCAGCTTGAAGGATCCATCAGGTCGACTAGCAAGATGGGCACTTAGACTTCAAGAGTACGACGTCACGGTGGTATTCAAAAACGGACGCAAACACAAGGATGCCGACAGCCTTTCAAGGAATCCTTTAATAGAACACAACAGCATGAATGGAATTTCAGCCCTCGCTGAATTAGGTGACGTTGCAGCTGAACAGAGGGAAGATTCAGAGTTATTAAGAACCATAGACGCCTTGGAGAAAGGAGAACCGGCCAAAGGAGGGTTTCAATTGATAGATGGGACATTGTATAAGAACAACTACGATCCACTAGGCCCCAAGTGGCTTCTGGTCGTTCCAGCTCATCTCCAGCCAGCTATTCTCAAGTATTTCCACGACGCTCCAATATCCGGTCATCTGGGATTTGTGAAGACCCTGGACCGAATCAGACGCAGGTATTACTGGAAGGGTCTCTACCGATCTGTCAAGCATTATGTGAGTCACTGTAAAGAGTGCCAGCGACGGAAACATGTGCCGCAATTACCTCCAGGTCATCTAGTACCAATTCCACCTGCAGCAGTTCCATTCCACCGAATTGGGATCGACCTTTTGGGGAGGTTCCCGAAGTCGACAACCGGTAACCGATGGATAATAGTCTGCACCGACTACCTCACGCGCTACGCTGTCACCAAACCTGTGCCGACTGCAGAAGCTCCAGAGGTTGCAAAATTTCTAGTAGAAGACATTATTTTGAAGCATGGAGCACCACGTGTGATGATATCCGATCGTGGAAAGGTATTCCAGTCAAGACTAGTATCAGAGGTCATGTCAAGATGCGACGTTGTCCACAGGATGACAACTGCATACCACCCTCAGACAAACGGTCTCACAGAACGCTTCAACAAGACATTAGCCGATATGCTGTCGATGTATGTGGATGTTGAGCAGAAGGATTGGGATACAATACTGCCAGTGGTCACATTTGCTTATAATACAGCAAGGCAAGATACGACAGGCTTCACTCCGTTTTTTCTGCTCCATGGCCGTGAAGCTGAGACCACAATGGATACGCTGTTCCCATTCCAGCCGGACGACACTCAGGATGACTATATAAAACAGCTCATTACCAGGGTCGAAGAAGCAAGACAGCTGGCTCGCATACGAACACTGGCCACCCAGGAGAGGGACCGTCAGCGGTATGACGGCAAGCACCGACCTGTTGCGTACAACCCAGGAGATCTCGTATGGATTTTTACCCCTGTCCGGAAGGTTGGGCTATCAGAAAAGTTACTGAAGCGGTACTTTGGTCCGTATCGTGTCATACGCCGCCGGTCAGACGTCACATACGAAGTCGAGGATTATGAGCCGTCTTCGAAACGACGAAAGCGAAGGGACATTGTTCACGTCCTCCGCATGAAGCCTTACTACAATCCTGACGAGCAGCTAGGCACAACCAGCTTCTTGTTCAAGGACTCTGAGGACGGTTTGGATACTGAGGAAGTCGGACAGGAAGATAATAGTACAAACAGGAGGGGCCCTCCAGAACTGCCATACAGAGGACCCACGACAAGATCAAGATCCAGGACACTTCAGCGTGCCCCAAAAGAAATCTAACAGCGGGACGCTGTTTTCCTCAGGAGAGGGAGCAATGCCGCATGAACGCCAGTGTACCGTCTGCCAGCATGGCGCAGCGGGTAGCGTCACGAATTGCGGTACCGAAGGTCGCCGGTTCAATCCCGCCCACTGACAAAAATTATTTAATTCTGTTTATTATTTCCAGAAGATTCTACATGTTTCCTAAGGTCACTTGTAACTTCTACACATTTCATTTGTTAACTACTCTTGTAATCTCTAGTACGTTCTATCTGTGTATAAATAGAAGAGCATTCTGCCCAAGAGGCAGTCAGTGCTGCGTGTATGTTTGAGTTCTCAATAAACCTGTTCTCAGTTTAAGTGCTGTGTTCATTGACAAGTAACCTTCGAATTCACACCTGTCCCGGTTCCAACGCGACAATACAGTTATTGATATGGTCGATTCTATGAAATATTTGGGAGTAACAGTACAAAGGAACATGAAATGGGACATACACATTAATTCGTTAGTAGGTAGAGCAAATTCTAGGCTGCGATTAATAAGTCAAGTCTTGAAAAATTGTAATGAACAAACAAAGGAAATAGCGTACAAATCTCTTGTGCATCCACATTTGGACTATTGTTGTGCCATTTGGGATCCGTTTCGTAAGGGGTTGATCGAAAGTATAGAGAAAGTACAGAGAAGAGCCACTCGATTCATGACCGCTTGCTACAGTCCTTATAAAAGCGCCACAGAACTGATTAGTAGACTAGGTTGGGAGTCTCTGGTAGATAGACGACACATGTTTCGTTTAAACTTATTGGTATACATGCGTACTCCCACTTTCACTTTTGAGTATAGTGAAATACTTCTTCCACCAACCTATTTGAGTCGGAAGGACAGGAAAGATAAAATTAGAGAAATAAGGTGCTGGACTGATTCTTATATGAATTCTTTTTTCCCTCGTACCATTGGGGATTGGAATGCACAGCAAAGAGATTAGTTTTGGTGCTGAGCACCCTCTGCCACCCACAATTTTGTGAATTGCAGAGTATATATGTAGATGTAGAAATGTGTTATTTAAAAATGAATATATATCCATTTCTATAGATGATCGTTTTTGGAACCCAAATTGTGATTTAGTGAGGATATTATTTTGTATAACATGTTTTATTTCTCTACCATACATAACATTTCAAAAATCTTTCAGAATCTTGAAAGTAATGAAATGGGACGGTAATTATCTACAAATATTGCTTCTCCTTTATTGAACTGCATATTTTAGTCTATTAGGAAACACACCTTGCATTAAGGATTCATTACTAATGTGGGCAAGTACACGATTGATACAATCTGAACATCTTTTCAGTAATTTACTTGAATTCTTGTCATAGCCGAAAGAATTTTTGGGTTTCAATTGTTTCATAAGTTTATCTATTTCTGAGACTGATCCTGGTGCCAATTGCATTTCCACAATTCTATTTGGGAAGGCAGTCTGAAGAAGCCTTATGCACTATGTGTGGATTGCCTTTCTGTGCCTATTTTCTCTACAACTGAAGTAAAATATTTGTAAAATATTTCACAAACTTCCCCTACTTCACTATGAATAGTCCTTTATGTTCTTTTTTTTGTGCCTTTAGAGTGATTTACAGATTTTCCTAATTCAGTTTTTATTATATTCAAAATAGTTTTCATCTTATTGCCTGAATTCTCTATTTTCTCTAATATATACCTGTTCTTGACTTTTCTTATTACATTTCTTAATATTTTAGAATAAGGTTTATAGTGAGCTTTCAGTGTATAATTATCTGATTCTCTTACTGTTAAGTACAGGTGCCTCTGGTTTTACAAGATACTATAATACTCTTTGTTATCAATGCCTTACCCAGTTCATTGTTTGGAGTATTGAAAACTTTCCTTTTTTTGAATCTTCCTTCGAAAAGTGTTAGAAATATATTGAGAAAGGAATAAAATTTTGCATTAACAACCTGTGCAATCTATACTTCTGACCATTGTTCATTATTTAAGGAATCTGTTTAATGTTTTATATTGTTTTCATTAATATTTCTTCCATATACCCAGCTTTTCTTTATCAGTTTAACAGTGTTTCTGAACTTGAAACATAACAGCTGGGCATCACCGTCTGATATACCATTTATTACTGGAAGTATGTTGTAATCAAAAAAAAAATTATCAATTGCAGTACTGTTATTATTTTGAATTCTAATAAGGAAATTTACAAGTACCATTAAGTTCAAAGAAAACATCAAGGCTTCCATATCTAGCCTCTCATTGCTGTGATTGAGGAAGTCAACATTAAAATCTCCACATAAAACTATTTGTTTGTTATTCGTGAAACATAGTAGCAAAGACTCTAACTGAGATAAAAACAGTCTAAAATTTCCTGAGGGGGCCATGTAAATTGCTGTTACTATGAGCTCTTCCTTACCATATTGTAATTTATTAACACAGCATTCAAAGTGCTGTTCTATACAGTACTTACTTACTCCTACACTGTTGCATTGAATATTATTTTTAACAAAAATGGTAACTCTCCCTTTATCCATTTTACATCTACAGAAATGAGAACTTAGTTTATAATTTGAGATGGACAGCTGAGATATTCCTGTGTCAGACAAATGATGTTCAGATATGCATAAAACATCTACATTGAAATTACTGGAATTTTTAATCTCTTCTAGCCATAAGGTGTCATCAGTTTTACTAAATATTCCCCTCATATTTTGAGGAAGTTAATATTAAAATCACCACAAAGCACTAATGTTTTATTTTGTGCAGTCACATTATTTAATAATGATTCCAATTGGGTAAGGTTATTTCCATCTGGTGGCCTATAGATATTTATTACCACTATCTTGGTTTCAAGCAAAATAGTTGCACAAGCTTCGAAATTCTTATCTACAGAGAGTTTAATGCATTTTAAGGTATTTGATATTTAATGTGTTGTTTGACAAAAACAGCAGTACCTCCATGTTTAGAAGTTTTTCTGCAGAAACTGCTAGCTACTTTGTATCCTGGGAATGAAACCAAATTCATTTTATCACCACTTAACCAGTGTTCTGTGATACATATTACACCAGCATTTGGTCTATACTGTAGCAGTACTTCCAATTCTGTTAACATATTGGTAAGTGATTGAACATTATGGCGCAGAATAAACAGTTCAAAATTGCTTTGTTTTTTACTTATAGTTTTGGATCCCTTATGGATTTCTAAAGGCATTTCTAATGATTCACTTACCCTAAAAAAAATATCTGTTGTTTCACCTTCTACTAAAATTGTGCCTGGAAATCACTGCATAACACATTGAGTAACTGATATGATAAATGAGCCAAAACGGGATTCATTGATAGAAGAGGAGAATGTAGAAAGCATTGGCGAGATACAAGGCGTATATTGGTGATGAGATGAAAGATATTGGTAGAAAAATTAAGAGTATAGAGTGGAAGATGACTATGACCTGTATTCCAGGCTTACAGGAGTGAGAAAGTTTTCTTTTATAAGTAAGGGAATCAGCGAATGGAATTAATTACCAAAAAAAATGTGAAGGTCAAAAATAAGCTGGTGCAAGAAAGAAGAGCTCAGCTTATGTTGCAGAGAACTAAGTTGAGAATATATATTTATAATAACAATGAACAGGAAAATGCTTTAAGGCAATAAAACTAAGGATGGATAGGGAAATATGACCCAACACTTGCCACAGATGAAGGTGGCTGGGAATGACAAACACAAAAAAAGCACAATATTTTGGTGTGCAGCCTTATTCTTGCAGACGTGAGACACCAGGCACAGTCAGACGTGTACATGACGATGGCCTTCTGGTGAATGCCGAAGTTGGCATAGATGGTTGTGTAGGAGGAGGAGGGGGGAGTGTAAAATATTGGATCGATAATGTAGATGGTATATTTTCATTGAAAGTGTTGGAACAACATAATAACTGAGTGAGGATATATATATATATATAGAAATTTGAAAAACTATAAGTGAAAAATAAAATGTAAGAAAAATAAGAATATAAGAAATATAAATAGTAGAGATAATAAGTGCTGGATCTGATGGTAGGAATTTAATAGACTCAAGACCAGTGAAGAACTGAGTGATGAAAGCGGGGCTATGATTATTTTTTTTTAATTATTTATTTATTTAATTGCAATGGAGCACATGCTCTGGTGGCAATTTCCCTACACACCCAACTTCCCGCTATCCTTCACTTACCTACATTTGCCCTCTACAAATTTTAACATTAAATGCTTTTAACGTTTTCGGTAGGTTATCCATCATTCCCCTTGGTAACTCATTCCAATCCCTGACACCCTTACCTATAAAAGAAAATCTTCCCACATCCTTGTGCCTGAAATTGAGTGCCAACTTGTGGCCATGGTCATCTTTTCCCTTCCATGAACTACTTTACATACCTACTGCAATATCTTTCCATGCCTCGTCACCAGTATACACCCTGTACACTCCAATTACCCTCCTCATCCTCCTCCTGTCTTCCAATGAATCCCATTCCAGCTCCTTTAGCATATCTTTCACTGATTGCATTCTGCAATAATTTCCAGAAACAAATCTAGCAGCCCTTCTTTGCCCCTTCTCCAACTCCTGTATTTGATACTCAAAATGTGGGTCCCATACTACACTACCATATTCGAGCAATGGTCTGCCCAAAGTTTTGTAACCCAATTCCTTTACTTCTCTCGTGCATTCCCTCATCACTCTCTCCAACAACTGCAGAATTTTGAAACCTTTTCCTACCACCTGTCCAATGTGTCCTGCCCAGTTAAGCTTGTTATCAAATGTAATGCCAAGATATTTACATTTCAAGTCTTCAGCAAACAATTCTCCCCCCACCTTATATTCATAATTAACCTTTTGTTATTTATTTGTGTATCTAATTAGCTGACTCTCCTTTGCATTTATCTTCATCCCATGTTTACCAACCCAACTAAATATCCTGTCCAGATCACCCTGCAACTGTTTACAGTCCTCTATCGTTTTGATCCTTTTATACAGCATTATGTCATCTGCAAACAATCTAATTTCAGATAGTAAACAATCAACACAATTATTCATTAGAATAATGAATAGCAATGGTCCCAATACGCTACCCTGCAGCACTCCCATATTTACTTCCACTTCCTTTGATACCGCATTTCATACCCTAACTTTCTGTTTTCTACCTTTTAAAAATTCTTCTACCCAGCAAATCACTTTCTCATCCACTCCAATAGTTTTTTACCTTATTTACTACCATTTTGTGGCTTACTCTGTCAAATGCCTTTGAAACATCTAGTGCTAAACTATCAATTTGGCCTCCCTTGTCCATTTCATCTGAAATATCTTGCATATATCCCACCAACTGAAATTTGCATGAATATCCTTGCCTGAACCCATGTTGCCTACTTGAAAGCCACTTACGTTCCTCACATATTTTTCTGATGTGGTTACATATCAATCTTTCCATTAATTTACCTACCATTGAAGTCAAACTGATTGGCCTGTAATTTTCGACTCTATTTCTCACCCCTCCTTTATTTACCGGTACTACTATCACACTTTTCCTGTCTTGTGGTATGCAGCAAGTATCCAGACTCAATTTAAATAATATTTCAAGATAAGGTACAATGTCACACCCGGCTAACTTTAAGATATCTGTAGTAATATTATCTACACCAGCCCCCTTATGTGTTTTCAGCTTGCTTTGTCATGTCCAAATATTAATTTAGGCTTCAAAACCATTAACACAATGTCATCTTAAACCTTCTTAGGAATCATCAACTGTTAATACTATTATAATAATCCATATCCGAACTATCAAATTACTGATGTAGTGCAATTATCTTCTTGTAATGATTCTCTAACTAATAATTTCCAAATTTTACTTCTCTTTAAAATGACAAAAGCCATAATACTGTTACAAACTCTGTTTTACCTATGTTTCATTTCACATAGATACAAATTAAACATTTTTATAGGAGAATAACTACTGCTTACTACAGATGAAGGCAGGAATGTTGTCTAAACATGTAGAGACATGTGCATACTTTGAGTGTTTTAACTTTATGGTTTATGTCACTTCATCAGCATCAGAATGAGGCTTCAGCTGCATGATGGCAGCTAGGAGCTATATCTTGTTCGCTCTCAACTGGCGTCTCAAGGTCATGTTCCCCTCACCCCACGCCTCACATCGCCACCTCCTCCTGTTGCCTTCCCCTCTGAGCAGATCGTTGCCTAAAGGCAGGCTGGAAGCATTGTCATATGTCACAGTATAGTTGTGGTTATACCAATTCATAGTTAAAAAATTCTGTAAGTGAAATGGCATTATTACAATAATTTTTGATGTGTAAAATTTTTTTAAGAGACTAGAAAACTCTGAAGAGAAAGTTATTATACTTTTTAACCACAAAACTGATAGCAGAGACATGTGATGTATCATTAATCTACAAACAGTGCAACGTGTATGTAGTGAAGCCAAGTTGAATGTTCCAAGGCCATCTTTTTCTTCTCTGAAGAAAAACATTCACCAAGAAAAACCACTCATGGAGATGGATGACTTCCAGAAAGAAATCATTCAATGTTCTGTGCTAGAATTTTATGATCAAGGCGTATATCCTACCATAAGGAAAATGAGGGAGATACGGAAAGAAAATTATCTACACTGGAGGTGTCACTTCTTTGCATAATTTACTAAAAGCACTCTACTTCAGATGGATTATTGCCATCGTTTTCTGATGGAAAGGACAGATGTTGCTGCAGCACAAGCATCATTTTTCAGAAAAATGCATGATTTAAGGAAAGAACATGCTCTTCAACCTGTGACCTACCTTGACGAGATGTGAGTGAATCAAAATCACCCAAGAAAGTTTATTTGGCAATACTCTAAACTAAAAGCTGGTGGTAGGTTGTAGTGTCTGAAATGTGGCAGATGGTTAGGTCAGGGGGTCAACACTAGTTATTATACTGCTTGCCTCATTCACAGCCACTGGTCTAGGATGAATGAGTGGTAGGCCGGAGGTAACAATTAGACATACTTGCTTGGATTACAGTCACTGTTCGGCAGTTCCTTGTCTACAGACATCAAGTTACCTTGGTTGCTACATTGTTATTACCACAGCTATGACTTACACTAACCATTAGACCAGGTGGGCTCTATTATTACAAATGATTTAGGAGAACAGTTAACCCATTTATTGTATTCAAGCTGTGCCAGGTTACAGCCTTTTTCTTTGAGCAGAGTCCATGATGATAGTCACCAAAGTCAGTAGAAGTTAACTTACAGAATGCGGGGGGCAGCTGGCTGGAGGCGGCGGGGTGAGACGCCCAGACCGGCGCAGTGGCGGCGCAGTATACGTGTTGAACTTGTCGAGAATGAGGCATTGGAATTCGGGGTTAATATAGTAGCCAGTCACATTCCCAGCGCACGAGAGCTGAGGTCGTTGCCTCACGTCAGCTATTTCCTGACACACTATACGCCGGCAATGCAATGCCGCCGTGAATTTTCCAGAAGGATTTACGCATGACGGCCCCTGTTCACATGTTAATCATCGGAGCTTTGGAACATGACTTAATTCTTACCTTAAAATTAACAGAAATCCTACTATTTCAAAAGCGACCTTTACACTCGTCCCATCATCAAGCCAGCTTGTGTCATCGCAAGCTTAATAACGGAACAATGTAAGCTACTAAACTTTACTAGTTCCGTCGTGGACTGCTGCTGTCGGCTCACAGAGTTTAAGAACAATATTTTAGAGCGAGGAAGCAGGTTGCTAGAATTTTGTGAAAGATATATGCTAGTAGTGGCAAACACACTGTTTCAGAACCATGCAAGAAGAATATACACCTGAAAATGTCCTGGGGATACAGGAAGATATCAGCTAGATTATATCATGGTCAAACAGAGATTCAGGAATCAAGTACTGGAGTGTAAAGCGTACCCAGGAGCAGACATAGACTCTGACCATAATTTGATAATAATGAAGTGCAGGCTGAAATTTAAGCAAATAAGGAAGCAGTATAAGCAGAGCACTCTGGAAGTCAATAAATTGAAACAATCTAGCACGAAAGAAAAATTTGTAGAAATGGTAGACTGTAGCCTAAGAAGTAAATGTGGAAGGAGCTCAACTGAGGGCGAACGGAATGCATTAAAGACCGAAATAATGAATGCTGGTAAAGAAACATTAGGCTTTAGGGAACAAGCTGCCCAAAAACCATGGATCACAGAAGAAATTTTGGAGCTGATGGATCAGAGAAGAAGGTACAAAAATGCTCGGGATGAAGAAGCAAGAGAGCAGTACAGCTAAGTTAGAAATCAAATAAACATAAAATTCAAAAGAAAAATGGCTATAAGAAAAGCATAAAGAAGTAGAAAAGGAAATGGTCATAGGAAAAGTAGATGTTGCATATAGAAAGATCAAACTGAATTTTGGAGAAATGAAGAAAACAGGTATGAACATTAATGCTGCCAATGGGAAACCTCTTTTAAGCTCAGAAGATAGAGCTAACCAGTGAAAGGAATACATTGAGAAACTGTGCAATGGGGACAACTTGAACAATAGTGTAATGGAAAAGGAAGGCGATGTTGACAATGATAACTTAGGAGATCCTATTTTGAGGACATAATTTAAAATGCTTTGAATGACTTGAAAGCAAATAAGCCAGTTGGAATTGATGAGATCCCTGCAGAACTTCTTAAATCCCCAGGAGAGGAAGGAATTGAATGATTATTCAAGCTGATATCAAAAAGTTATGAAACAGGAGAAATTCCAGCTGATTTTAATAAAAATATTATCTTCACACTTCTGAAGAAAGCACAAGAAGACAAATGTGAGAATTATCGCACCATTAGTCTAACATCAAATGCTTCAAAATTACTGGCCAGAATAATATACAGAAGGATGGAAAGGGTAGAAGAAGAGATAGTAGGTGAAGATCAGTTTGGGTTTAGAAACAATCGCGGTACAAGGGAAGCAATTCTTACTTGAAGGGCAGATCAAGAAAAATAAAGATTATTTTATGGCGTTTGTTGATTTAGAAAAAGCTTTTGATAATGTTAGGTGGGACCAGATGTTCAAAATTTTAAAGAAGTCAGGTCTAAAGTATCGAGATAGAAGAATACTCTATAAACTACGAGGGCTGTCCAGAAAGTAAGAGACGTTTTGACCTGGCGCAACAATGGGTGCTCCTAGCACCGCCATCTTGGCGTTAGACTGTTCATACATTCAGTACGCAACCAGCCGTGGTAGTTTGCACATCGTTCCTATCGTACTTTGAATACAGTTGAGTGTTAAAATGAGCGCTGCAATTAAAAATCCCGCCAGTTGTGAAGTGCGAGCTGTAATATGGTTTTTGTTGGCGAAAAATCACAAACCAATTGAAATTTATCGCCAGATTTGTGATGTGTACGGCCAAGGAATAATCAGTGAAAGCCGAGTGAGGCAATGGTGCATTGATTTTAAAAATGGTCGAACCAATGTTCATGATGAGGACCGCATGGGTAGGCCTAGTGTTGTGAATGATGAACTGGTGGTGAAAATCAACGAAAAAATCCGTGAAAATCGTCGTTTCACGATTATGGAGCTTTCAGAACATTTCCCCCAAATTTCACGGAGTTTAGTTCATGAGATTGTGGTTGGTAAACTTGGTTACCACAAATTTTTTGCCATGTGGATTCCAAAAATCTTAACAGAGACTTGCTGCAGCACTGACGTTTCTGGAAGACTACGCCAAAACTGGAAACCAAGTTATCGATCGTATCGTAACTGGCGATGAGACTTGGGTAAAGCACGTCACATGTGAAACAAAACGGCAGTCTATGGAATGGGGACACACGCATTCGCCCAAGAAACCGAGGAAGTGTCTGCAAACGCTGTCAGCAGGAAAAATTATGGCTACTGTGTTTTGGGATGCCAAGGGTGTGATTCTCGTTGAATTTCTTGAACGTGGCCAAACAATCACTTCAGAAAGGTATTGCGAAACACTCAGAACATTAAGACGCGCGATACAAAACAAGCGTCAGGGAAAACTCAGTGAGAAAGTTTTGTTTCTCCACGACAACGCTCATCCACACACGGCCAATCGTACCCAAGAGCTCTTGGATGGTTTTGGATGGGAAGTATTCAATCACCCGCCGTACAGCACGGATTTTGCACCGAGCGACTACCACCTGTTCCCGGCGATGAAGACGTGGCTCGTAACACAACGGTTTGAAACTGACGCTCAACTGCATGCCGCTCAACTGCATGCCGGTGTAAACCAGTGGTTGAAGTCTCAGGCGGCAAATTTCTACAGAGATGGTATCGAAAAGCTTATACCACGTTATGATAAGTGCCTTAATTTAAATGGCGATTATGTTGAAAAATACCTAAGTGTTTACCTCTAAAATGTATATAGTAAAAATCGCTTTTTTCACTTTGTTTATTTTTTATTACAAAACGTCTGTTACTTTCTGGACAGCCCTCGTATATAAGAATCAAGTGGCTATAAAAAAAGTAGAGAACAACGAGAGACGTGCATCAGTTAAAAAGGATGTGAGACAAGGTTGTAGTCTATCCCCCTTAATATTCAACCTGTATGTAGAAGAAGCAATGAAGAAAGTCAAAGAAAAATTTCCATGTGGCATAAGTTTTCAGGGAGAAATAATCAGTATGCTACAATTTGCTGATGATATTGCCTTGTTAGCAGAGAGTGCTGAGGATATTGAGAAGTTACTGAATGGCATTAACAAAATACTGAAGGAAGATTTTGGACTGAAAATAAATCAAAGCAAGACAAAAGTGATGAAATGTAGCAGAAATGATACCAATACTAGTAGATTAAATATAAAAATAGGATCGGATGCAATAGAAGAAGTAAGTGAGTTCTGTTACTTGGGAAGCAAAATTACAATCAATGGCCGAAGCAGGAATGATGTTAAAAGCGGAATAGCACTAGCAAAAGAGCCTTCATGAAAAAGAGGAACCTTTTAGTTTCAAATATTGATCTAGGAATTAGAAAGAACTTTTTAAAACTCTATGTGTGGAGCACAGCACTTTACGGTAGCAAAACATGGACTTTAGGAATACTGGAAAGAAAGAAAATTGAAGCATTTGAAATGTGGTGCTACAGAAGAATGCTGAAAATTAGGTTGACAGACAAAGTAAGAAATGAAAGAGTTTTGGAAATGATGGGTGAGAAAAGTAGTTTGTGGAAGAAGCTTACAGGAAGAAGAGACTGGCTGATAAGTCATATTTTGAGACATGCTGGATTGGTTAATTTGTTAGTGGAGGGAACAGTCGAAGGTAATATATGAAGCAGATAATTGAGGATGTGGGTTGTAAGGGGTATGTAGAAATGAAGAGGTTGGCACAGGATAGGAAGGGATGGAGGATCGCATTAAACCAGTCAAAAAACAGACGGCAGCAAAAAAAAAAAAAAAAAAAAAAATCTTATAAGCTTGTTGCCCCAATTCCTGTGGTAAACAACCAGACATTAGTACATATGCCATGATATATTGCTTGCACAATTTAATTTATGTAATACACATTATGTTTGCGTCAGTGCCCTTGTTAGTTTCAGCACGTTTCTAAGATTTGAGAAGCAGTAGGAATTACAGGTTCTACATTAAATTTTGATATACTCTTAGTATGAGGTTTATATAAGTACAGTTCTAATATGATCGTATATGAAAAATTACAATAGTAGAGAAACTTATAGTTGTAACAATTGTTTTACGCTTGACTTTGGCTAACATTTGGGTTTCTACCATGGCTATCATATGGTTATATTTAATAGTATCTAGTGCTTGCTTCAAGTGTTTTGTTAGGTCAGCTGTTAGTATGGTAGGATCTGTTTGATTTAGCTCAACTAGTTTTGGACTATGTTAAATTCGTACATTCAAGGATGGTAACACATAATTCGGAAAGGTCATATTAGTATGGATAGCTATGCTATGCGTTACAATGAAATCTTGTCCAGTGAATTGGCAATGGGTTGCTCGCTTAATGATTCTGCTGCCTGAAGGGGTGAGTTTACTGTCGGTCTGATTCATATGTTCAACCCAACATGTCGCTAGTACATTGTAGGGTTGAGGCATGGTAAACAACCAATTACCATGCATGGAGGCTACATAAGGACGATCAAGTGTCAGAACCTATAGTTGGCAATGATCAGAAAAACTATTGTTAAAAAACATGGAGGTTTAACAATTTGGAAAGTTTGTGTCATGCAGGGTGAACAATGGACAAATAGTGATTACCGGACATTTGCATTTATCAAGTTCATTCCTATTTAAGAAAGCATAAGACTTCTGGGTTTTGCTCAACAATAACACATCATGGGTTCTCCATTGGATATAATATCCAGTCTGCTTCCATAGAAATGGGAATGAATGAGCTTAATAGTGAGTAAGTATCGAGTCTGCTATTCCAATCGGCATATCAACTACAATTCTTAGATTTTCTCCCATTAGAACTTCATTAACTGAGGAAACTTGATAATAGTGATCAATGTTTTCGAATGTACAAGGGAATAACATAAAGAAACTGATTTGAAGACGTCTCTGAATTAATTGTAAATGCTGTAGGTAAACCTTAAGACTCACTTAGCTCGCCATTAGTAGCTTGGATAAGGGCTATCCTTAACCTTGCCATCTCCATTCGAGGTTTCGCCAACTCCTTAAGATTCAAATTCATGGTTGTTTGTAATTCTGACGCCTTGTCCATGAAACTATGTGCTAACCAGGCAATAATGTAAGTATTTAAGACTGGAGATTTTCTCGGCGTTGTAAATGAATAAAATTTTCTCGGGTAACTAGCCGAGTTAGTCCATCGTTTGACCACGACGTTTCGGCGGTCACAAACTCTGCCGCCATTGTCAAGTGACTGTCACTTGACAATGGCGGCAGAGTTTGTGACCGCCGAAACGTCGTGGTCAAACGATGGACTAACTCGGCTAGTTACCCGAGAAAATTTTATTCAATGTAAGTATTGTTGGTTACAGAATTTTCGATGTTTTTATCATTAAGATTTATTTTGACGAACTAATCTGCAAATTTTCGGCTGTTTGTTCTAAGCTGGCTATCCACGAACTGAGGTAGTGATAACCCTGTTCATTTAAAGTCCCGAAAATTTTACGTAAAACAATGCCTCCGACCCCTAATAACGCGCGCTTCCATCTGGAATTTTCCTTGGGAAATAAGCCCACAATGTTCTGAAACTCATCCCGAAGTGAAGTGTATAGTACCTTCAAACTATTGTATGAATGAAATCATCATCGAATGAGGGAACTTAGCGGAATGCAGTCTCTGAAAAATTAAAAATCTCTTGTAATTGTAAGCTGCTGTTATATATTTCCTCGACATTAATTTCGGCAAGAATAGTCCAGTAAGAACTTGAGGTTACGAGGTCTGGTTCCTTGGCAAATATAATTCTGTTACTGAGTGACGTAACTTCATACATGTGGATAGAATGGACGACGGTGCACAGAGTTAGCAAAACTAGTATTTGAGTCACAGAATACATGGTATTAATGGGAATTATTTCCACTTAGTTATGTGAGAAAGACTCTGCTGCCTCTTAAAATACAATTATCTATTCCACTAAAACATTAATATTGCGTTATTTCTATTGGATGAATTGTGGGTCCCCTATATTTATCAATTCTACAATCGTACTTAAGCTACAAGTATTCTACGATACTTATTCTGATACACGTCGGTCGTCACTCGTCAGGCTGTGCGGCGTCAGTGCTGACGGCAGCCAATGTCCATTTAACTCGTTCTAGGTCACGCACGGCTGCTGCCTCACCTGCAGCACAAGTTACGAGTGACATAATTTATTTACAATTACGGAATCTCATAACCCTGCCATACTAAGGTGGAGCAGAACTCTCGCTTATCCATTAAGACATGGTCAATTTTCTTCCATGCTCCGTTAGTCATCTAAACATAATAACAATTAATCAACTAGTCTTCCAGGTTGAAGGCTGTGGTTTGGCTGACCCACTCAGTCCTCTGGCGGCTCAGATTTAGTACCAAAGAAGTTATACTGAATTTACATACCTAATTAATTCGATTTATAATTATTAAACTGTAGGAGTCACTAGAGCTGTTGTTTGCGAGGTGTGGGCCGCTTATCTCACTGGTTCCGCTGCGCGGTTATCGGCAGTTTTTCGACCGCTCTATTGGCTCAATCACTCGAGCTGTTCCTAAGGTTGTAGGGTGTAATTTTTTGCTTACCTTGGGTAGCACCCAGCTGTGATGTTTGTCTCTCCTGAGCGGAAGAGTCTTGTGGGCGTTCTTCTCCTCCACCCCACTGTTTGGTGTGCTTTTTCCGCCAGATGAATGGCTTAACGCCATTCTTGTGGACTATAACTTCTCTATCAGGGAGTTTTAATTTGACATCCACCGGGCTCGGAAGGTCCAACCAGGAAATATAGAATTTAGAACAGCTTCCCCATTTCCAAGTCGGTTTGTTCAGTAAAAGGAACAAATCAATGGAAATTTCTTGTGGTTTCGCCCTTTTATTGTAATATATCGCCTGTGATTCAAAAGCTTTTTTTACTTTTATGTACAGCGTTCCAAATCCTCTTTAATTTATGAGCCAACCCTCTCACTTCTGGACTGGTGATTTCCTTAGGGATAGGTAAAATTGTAAAAAAGCGATTTCAATCCTCAGCCATATATAATTTCAAAAGGATTGTGCTTGGTGGATGCATGAATTCTATGGTTGTATGCCGAAACGATATATGGGAGAATTTTTGACCAATTAGTTTGCAGTTTATTTACATAGCAACTGAGGCCTTGATGATGGTTCTATGACATCGTTCGGCGTGTCTGTTGCTAGCCGGCATTAGTGACCAGGTGCTGAGCTTCTCTATTCCTAATAATTTGCATACTTCAGTGAATAAGGTGGACATGAAATTCGATCCTCAATCCGAAATAACGGCCTCTGGCGCACCGTATTTTAGTATCCAGTGTACCACAAACGCATTGGCTAAAGTACCGGCGAGTTGGTCTCGGATTGGTGCCATAACCAAGTACCTTGAAAAAGCATCAATTATGGTCAAAATATAAGAATAACCATCTCCACTCCTGGTGGAGGGGGCTATGACGCCAAAATGTACTCGTTGAAACTTGGCGGTGATCTCTGGTAAGGGTTGGAGGTTTGTGCTTTGTTTCCCCTCCCGGGCGCTGAAGGTGTAACAACTCTGAACACAGTTGTGGACATCGCGCGACCAGTACTGTTTGACGCTGCTTCGGTTAATATTTTTGACACCACAAATACCACCCAAAACACTATCATGATACAGCCTGGGGCACTGCTACTCGCTCGCCTTGCAATGTCAGCCGGTAGAGAACATCGCTCCTGGTGACGAAGCGCTTCTCACTACGCCAGTGTTCGCACTCCATATCTTTCGATTGCTCAATCGGAAGAGCTGCTATCGTAGGCGGTAGTTGATCTTTAACCCGGATTTTTACTCAGACTCTCTGCAATACCTAAGTCCTTCCCCCGTCTATGTATCACGGTATAATCATATTCAGACAGTAATAGACACCAGCGCATCAATTGGCTCGATGGATTCGTAAGGATTAATAGCCATTTAAGGGCGATATGATCGCTAATAACGTCGAATGACCTCCTTCAAAGATAACACCATACATGCTTAATACACCACATTAAAATCATCATCTCTCGATCTGTGGTACTCTATTTAGTTTCTGATGGGGTTAATTGGCGTGATGCGAATGCAACAGATTTTTAGTTGCCGTCGACAACTTGAGCCAAAACAGAAACAATAGCTACTTCATAGCAGTAAGTAATTAAAAGAAATGTTTTTGAGCAGTCAGGGTATATTAACAAAGGTTGGGTGGTTAAACATTCCTTCAAGGTTTCCATAGCCTCCACACTTTCGTTGAACATTCAAACTGTACGCCCTTGTACAGCAGTTGAGTTAAATTTTTGGCAATGTGGGCATAGTTTTTAATGAATCTGCAGTAGAAATTTCCTATTCCCAGGAAGGATTGTAGTTCCTTTACATTTGTGGGGATGGGGAATTCCTTGACTGTTGAAACTAGTCTTGGATCAGGCTTTACTCCCTCCTGCGTAACCACATGCCCAAGAAATACTAATTCAGGTTGTAGAAAATGACATTTCTTGAATGGCAGAGTCAAATTGGTCTTGCGCAGCCGCTGGAACACACTTCTAAGTTGCTGATGGTGTTCTTCAAAGGTTTTTGAATAAATGATTAGATCATAGAAATTTACGAGGGCGAAGTAGGGCTTTATTCCTCTACGTAAAGCATACATAAGTCTTTGGAAGGATGAGGGCACGTTATGCAACCCGAAACTCATTTTTTTATATTCAAAATGACCATTAGGAATGCTAAGTGCCATCTTTGGAATATCTTCTTTCACCACTGGTAATTGATGGTAACCAGATTTTAAATCTTGTGTCGAAAAGTATTCCCAATTTCCCAAGTAGTCAACCATTTCTGTGATGGGAAGACGGTATACGTCAGGTATTGTGATTTTATTCAATTATCGATAATCCACGCAGAACCGATATCGGGTCTCTCCGTCCCCCTCATTTTGGCTACTTAATCGCGGGAGCACTCCAGGGTGATGAAGAGGGTTGAATTATATCATCCTTAAGTTGTTCAATAAGATTGTCTATCATTTTCCGTTGATGAAAAGGGACAGGATATGCTTTACAGTAAATCGGTCTTGCATCTCCTGTAGGAATACGATGCTCCACTAAATAAGTAGTGTGTAAGACCTGCTTAGGGGCAAACAGGGTTATATATTCCTCCAACAATTCTCTCATTTCTATCTGCTTCTTGAGTATACTAGAAAAGTCTAGCATAGGTTCCATACTACTGACCCATATCTGCTTAACACATTCGTCATTTAATGCGACCTATACATGAACATCTTTTGGCACAAAATCTCTATCATCTATCACTGAAACGTGTGCGATTAAACAGTTCCTTGGACCTTCTACGGCACTATTACCAAAATTTTCCAAAATCACAGGAATACTCTTCCTTGCATTACGTGTTTCAACCTCACACATACCTACCCAGCAAATCACTTTCTCATCCACTCCAATAGTTTTTACCTTATTTACTACCATTTTGTGGCTTACTCTGTCAAATGCCTTTTGAAAGATTTAGTGCTAAAATATCAATTTGGCCACCCTTGTCCATTTCATCTGAAATATCTTGCATATATACCACCAACTGATTTTCTCATGAATATCCTTGCCTGAACCCATGTTGCCTACTTGAAAACCACTTACGTTCCTCACATACATTTCTGATGTGGTTGCATATCAATCTTTCCATTAATTTACCTACCACTGATATCAAACTGATTGGCCTGTAATTTTCGACTTTATTCCTCAGTACTACTATCGCACTTTTCCAGTCTTGTGGTAAGCAGCAAGTATCCAGACTTCAATTTAAATAATATCTCAAGATAAGGTACAATGTCACATCTGGCTATCTTTAAGATATCTGTAGTAATATTATCTACACCAGCTCCCTTATGTGTTTTCAGCTTGCTTATTTCCTTCATGATTTCTTCAGGATGAATTTCAAATTGTTTAGTATCTTCATTTCTAATCGTGTTGTTAAGCTCGTTCTCCGAATTAGACCTTCCCGTTTCTGATTCGTTGTCCCTAATACTCTCACTAAACCAGTTACTTAAAATCTCTGCCTTTTTCAAATCCTCAGTAACTACTTCTCCATCCTTATCTATAAGCGTCTCTACACCCTCCCTTCCCCTCAGTTTCCTTATATAGCCATGGAAATTTCTAGATGCATCACTCAGTGGTCCTCCTGCACTGACAATACTCTTCATAAACCCATCTTTAGCCTTTTTCTTTGCTGTTATTAAGTCCTTGTTTAGTTTTTCAAATATTCCCTAAAACCCCGCTGTTTTTTACCTCTGTTATGTTCTCTTTATACCTAGTTCTTCAGGAATACCAGTAAAATAATCATTGAAAAGATTTGTTACCACAGATGGGTCAATAATTACATCGTTATTACATTTTAATTAAATATTTTGATCTAATTGTTTAGTTTTTCCAGTTTCCTATCTTATTACATCCCACATAACTTTTTTTTCGTTAGTGGAGTTATAATTAAATCACTCATTTTGCAATTTTTGGCTTCATTTATAACTTTGTTTAATATAACTGAGTATTTTTTATAGTAGGCCTCAAATGCAGGTGTAGTGTAGTTCTGTTTGTATACTTTGTGAAGCAGTCTCTTTTGTTTCCATGAATTTTTTTATTCTTTCTGTTATCCAGGTGTTATGAGATGCTCTGTTTTTTTATTATTTTTATTTTTAGAGGAATTAATGTTTTAATAGCTTACTAAACTTATTGAATTTCTCATTTAAATCATCTAATTTAAAAATATCTGCCCATGATTCCTTACTTAATAAATATTTGAAGTTTGCAATGTTTTCTTCACTAAATGATCTAGTTTTTATTTTCTTTGTGGCATTGTGTATATTTTTTTCTTTCACGTGCATAGTTAGTATCTGAGCCAAGTGATCACTGAAACCTGGGTTGAATACTTCAACTAAGAAACTTTGTTTATGAAAATTTGATCAAGGGTTGTCCTATTAAATTCTGTGACTGTTGTTGGATTATTTACTGTGTAATGTTAGCCATACGAATTAAGGAGTTGTGTTAAAAAACTCTCTATTTTTGAAGATTTTTAGATAGTACTCATTGAAATCTCCACATATTGTTAAATCAAGATTTTGCTTGCTAATATTGTTCAAGAGTGATTGCAATCTTTTTATGAATAAGCCAAAATTTCCATCCGGAGATCTGTTCACACAAACTAATATCTTTTTAAATTTGAGTAGCTTAACTGCTGTGAATTCAAAGTTCTTTTCTGAAATCAAGTGATTATTATGTAACAAAGGTTTATATTCTATATTGTTTCTAAGAAAAATTCATACTCCCCATTTTTTGTTATCAGATCTACAATAATTATTAGCCAAGATATAATTTGAAATATAACCATATAAAATCTGTTGGTTCTTAAGCCAGTGCTCTGTAATACACAAAACTGAAATTTCTCTGATTTGATTATTTAATAGTATCTCTAATAATATATTTTTCTGTTGCTTAGATCTTCCATTGGTTTGAGGCTCTGCCATTCTGTTTAATTACCATATATGTATCCACTATCCCATTGTTCATAGCCTTATTCAGGCTACTGTCATCACCAGTCCAGTTTGAGCAGAACTATTACCCAAGGTGACGTTTATGCATTTTTATATGCTCAGGTAACAAGACCATCACAAAACCCTCTTTCTTTATCCACACTTGTGACCCAAGTCACAAATATTTAGCTGATTAATGCACCAAGTCAGGATGCAGGCAGAAATATATATATATATATATATATAATATTTTAAATCACTACTATTGAATTTTAACATTAATCAGTTATTTTTGGATTTAGTGCCAGCCGTCACTCATCAGGCAGCTTTTCATCATGAGGAATGAATTACTGCACTTCAAATGCTTTTTTTGGTAACACAGGGAGTGCATTCAAAAATTCTGAATATTTTACAGTATCTGGTTGTACCGGTGTCGCTCCAAACGCTTAACGCCTCAACTATAGCTGCATTGTTCATCTTGGATACAAGATTGTTCTAAGGTTCTCAGTCACCACCATTTTGATACCCTCAAAAATGGAAAGATAGGTTCATCAATTAAAGGTCGCTGATTCTAATTCAAGTTCAAAACATATTATATTCTTGAGAAAAATTTACAAGTTCGAACAATCTGTAGGCAATTGGAAATCATCACCAAATAATTTGACTGCAGTTTTGATGAGTGATTCAAATAAGGTCCAACTCCATTACTGAATAATAGTCACATTAAGATATTTGAAAATGTTCCGCCACACTCCAAAAACTCTCTAAGATGGCTGCCTGCATTTCCTAATACCATGCTCTCACTTCCGCCTTCTAGTACTAAGCGCTCCAGGACTGACACATGTCTTGCTCCATTGATTTCCAGTGACAGAACTCAACTAGTCCCCATTACTCCTATAACTAATCTACCCATGTAAGTTTGCAATATCAAGCCATATGACTTGCCAAAGTCAGAAAAAGATGTATCACTGTGTGTCTGATTGCACCATACTTATAACTTTAATGACTAAAAAAATTCCTGTTTTGATCTGTTTTTTGACTGTAGCTAGGGTGACTAATAAATCTTCATAACATCAAAGCAAGTTTTTGGAAACGCATTTTCTTCCTGGCGATGTCCCATGGAAATAAAAAAAAAATTCTGGACACTAACATGAACAAATTTCTTTTTAAGACATGCAAAAGAGCGAAATTTCCTGATAAGACCATCCATAGAATTTCTTGTAGTGATATCTGATGATGGTAAAGATTCATGTTACCAGATTATAAAATTCGCTATTCAAGGATAATTCCACATAAATCATAAAATTCACTCTTCAAGGAAAGTTCAACATAAATCATAAAGTTTACTCTTCAAGGCGAGGTCCCCATAAATCACAAAGTTTACCTATCAAGGCAAGGTCCACTTAAATCATAAAATTTACTTTTCGTGGTAAGGTCTGATACAAGGTATAACATTTACTCTTCGTGGCGAGGTCCCATACAAGTACCAAGCGTGGTGGTGTAATGGCTAGCGTTCTGGCCTCGCATTCGGGAGAACGGCGGTTCGAATTGTAAGGACATAGACCGATGCCGGGGTTGAGTATCGCCTAAGTACCTTAACTTACACTCTTGATAGCAACTCACTGTTCGATGAAAACTTATGAAGTATTTTAACCTGATTTGACCATGTTGCCTGGATAGTTCAACTAGAATGCTTCAGGTCGCCACAAATTTGTTGACCCACAAATATTGAAAGGGTTATCATTTAACTACGAAATAAGAACAGTTCACTTTTCCAAAGTTCTTCAAATTTATTCAAATAAAATCAATAGTTCAAAACAGCATTCTAAATGTTGATTTGGCTAATCGAACATTCGTTTCCAGAGTTTGCAAGTTGTGGAGAGATGTTAAAACCGACCGAAACCCCTGATGAAAATTTATAAGTTTATGTTACTAAATACGCGCCACACCCGGAAATCCCAAGATGGCCGACTCGGTAGTGCCAACCCAAATTCTCAGCTACCAATCTCACCGGCGCCCACACACACTTATAACGTCATGATAGCACAGCTCCGGAACTAGAAAAGAATGGCATCTTCACACTGCCTCATGTTAAATAGCCTCTCTGACGTCATAGCCAGAACACAGCTTTCCGCTAACACTTTGAAAATTTAGGTCTGAAATACCTCGGTAACCAAACAAATATACGAAACTTTAAGTGTGACAGTGTTTAGACTTTTTTAATAGAGAAATAATGGATATATAGTGATTAACTTTAAGCATCTGGTTTTAAAGATCTCAGTGTATGAGCGAACTATTTTTCTACCCCGGGGAATTACTATTGTTCTCGAAACTTCTAAATTTCGTCATTTCAATTAAACCACAATTTACACAAATAATATTATTGTCAACGTATTCTCCCGAAATTCCTGAGTTTATTGATGTAACTTTTATTAAGATTGATGCACTGATAGTTTAATTACAGAGTGTATAAGATTTACTAAAAATGCTATTTCAGTTTTAATTTAATAACTTTACTTCTATTACTTTTATCGGAAATATAAAATTACCAAAATATTCTCTGTATTGAGTTACGTATTCTGGAAGTTGTCTCATCTCTGTATCTAATTTTGATCAGCTGTAATTAATTCCTAAACTAGGCACGTGCTTTCACTGAAAAATAATCTTTAAAATCTTTATAGAATCGGTTCTATTGCTTGGAATTACTTGAAATTATTATATGTGATATTAGATTTTTAGTTCTTTCCGGAAATCTACTTTTTATTTTGAAAGCTCTCTAGGATTTTGTGATAAAAAATGTTAAAAATGAAGTGTATCTGATGGAGTGTTAAAATTGATTTAAGTTATTTATACGTTCAGAAACTACGAAATTTTAGTGAAATTATATTTTAATTGTGTTATTACTTCTTTAAAAACTACTTTACTCTGTTTCAAAAGTGTGCAAAAACAGTGAAATGCCAAATATTAGAAATCTTTTGTGTGTTGAACTGGATTATTATGGATTATCATGTTCAAGGTTAATAAAAGGTTTTAATATTATTATAGAAAGTTAATTTAGTTGGTTTATTAAATGTTGAGTTACTTTATTACTCGTAAATCAGTTTAGAAATGACGAAATGCTCCCAAAG